>PYHX02000338.1:0-42211 GCA_004302925.2 Cochliomyia hominivorax | reverse complement strand
TCAACAGTGTCAAAATTAAAGATTTTTTTCCAATATATTACTTCTTTTTGGACCACTGTGCATCCTTGGAGACTACAAAGTTTTTAGTTTGTGTTACAATATGTTACGAGTGCTATCATGAAATGAACTTTGTGAACATAAAGGATAACGCCCCGATGTGACTTTTGCTTGTAAAGGCTTACAAAATAACTCCCATATGGGTTGGTGGATAACCAAGAGCAAGAGAAATGGGTTCCAGCTCTTCAATGTTGCTAATTATAGGGAAATAAACTATTTTGCGACTCCAAATAACAGGGGATTATAAGAAGTTCTTCTTAGGAACCATAATGTTTCCTATATCGTAATCAGTAAAAATTGAGATCACAAGATTTTTGCGTAAATGTATGAAGATCGTTAGTCCATTCCAACTTTTAACAGTCATTATCTTCTTTCCAGGTAAACATTTTTCTGGTAAAAAAAAATAACATTAATATGGGATTGGAGTTATTGGCCTAAATCAATATCCGACAACAATGGATTATACTTTATTGGGTGTATAACTAACTTGTATACCCAATACTTCTAATATATTTAATGGATTTCTAGGCAAATTGTCACAGAGTCTTTGCTTAAATTTTTTAAATCATATTTTCGATCATAAATTCAAGGCAAAAGTATAGAAATCTCATTTAAATTTCCTTTCTAACTCTTGTTAAACCCTGTCGAATGAACAGCTGTTTATTAATTTACATTTAAAATTTTCTAACTCAAAACGACAACAAATCCAAGTTTCTTGTTCTTTTAAAACAAAACGACATTCTGAAGGTTGTTTGAAATGCATTTAATTAAGTTTTCTATGAATTTATTAATTAAAAATAATATCTGACTTTTATATGTATAAAATAATATAATTATGAAAGACAAAATAAAATAAAATAAAATCCATTCATTCATATTGAAAAACACCCACCTCTGAAAACAAATAAACATATGATTTTATACCCTCCACCACCACCAGTGATGATGAGGGTATATTAACTTTGTCATTCCGTGTGTAACACTAAGAAGGAGTAAACTCAGACCCCATAATGTATACATATTCTTGCATCGAATCAAAATCTGAGTCGTTTTTTCTATGTCAGTCTGTCAGTCAATTAGTTTGTCTGTCTGCCCGTCTCTCTGTTTGTCCGTCCGCCTGTCTGTTGTTGGCACACTCACAACCACAATAATTGACCCAGTTCAATGAAATTTTGTCTGAGTATTTTCTATAGTCCTAAGAAGTTTCTTATTTAAAAACAACAAAATCGGTTTAATAAATAAAGAGATATAGACCGATATCTGAGACAATCACTAAGTTCATGGAAACCCCAAATATGGCATTTTTATTCTATCACCACAAGTGGTGAAGAGGGTATATTAAATTTGTCATTCCGTTACGTTAAGAAGGAGTCATCTCAGACCCCATAGTTTATATACATTCTTGCATCAAATCAAAATCTAAATCGATTTAGCCATGTCTGTCCGTCTGTCTATCCGTTTTTGTCACTCTCATATACACAAGAATTGACAGAGTTAAATGAAATTTGGACTAAGTAAATGCTTTAGTCTCGAGAAGTTTCCTAATTAAAATCAGCAATATCGTTTTAGTATTTTAAAATATATAGACCGATATCTGACAACACCTCTTAGGTCAAGCAAATACCTTCGTAAAATTTTCAATTATAAAAAAAATAGAATGAAATTTTTCATAATATGAAATTATATATACTTCATTATCATTTCAAAAATTATCAAAATCGGTTCAGTAGAAAAAAAGTTATAGGCAAAAATATAACTAATTTTATGAATAATTGTTTCGTGATTAATTTTTAAGAGAAACGTTTATTTGTGAATGTATGTGTGAGTGTGTATGCAAGAAAACATAACATATTTACTTCACTCACATTGTGGTGGAGGGTATTGAAGATTCGGAATAGCCGTGTGTTTTGATTTTGCATATTTTAAACAAAAAAGTTGGCTGCAAAACTCTTAACTGATTTTTTTTGTTCAAATTGATTATTTTTTCAACAGACTTGAAGCGTTAAACACCTTCATAACTATGGATGATGTTGATTGTTGGCTAATTAAGACATATCGAGAGATTAAAACAACTAAATTTGGCGTTAGTTTGATATAATTGAGTTCAGTTCAGTTGTTGGTTTTATAATTCAATAGAGGAATATAAAAATCATATTCAAGGTTAAAAAGTCATGGCAATAAGAAAATAAGAGGTATAAGTGGATTCAATATAAAGAAGAAGATATTATTTTTAAAATACATGAACTTAGTAAAGCATGAAGTATGGTTAACATAATTATTGCAAAATTAAGGAGGGAGAATGAAGAAATTTTAATGCAGCTTTTATACCCTGCACAACTGTAGGTGGTTGTGGGTATTATGTGTTTGTGCAAATGTTCGTAGCGGTCAGAAAAAGTAGTGCTACCAACTCTTTTTATCTTAAAAAAAATGTTTGAATCATAGCAATGTATGTAATGTAATGAATTCCCAAGCAGAGATCAGAAAACCAAATTATACGACGGTTGTTCCATAATAACTATTTTTGGCGAAATTAGAATCTTCTGCAAGATTTCCCTTTAAATCATAATAAAAATTTTAGTTCATTTTTTTATTTGTAACTTTATTAAAAAATGTATCTTTTTTTGTGTGAAAAATTTTAATTTTTAATAAAAATTTGAATTTTTATTTTGAATTTTTCCAGAAAATTTATTTTCTAGTGAAAATTCAAATTATCAGTGAAAATTTACACATTTGAAAAAAATAAATTTAAATTTTAAATTTGAATTTAAAATTTGACTAAAATTTTAAATAGAATTTTTGTAAATTGTGAATATGATTTTTAATGAAATTTTTAACTTTAATTTTTTTGTGAAAATTTCAATTTTTAGTGAAAATTTAAATTTTTGGTGAAATTTAAGTTTTTAGTGAAATTTTAAATTTTTATGTGAAAATTTAAATTTTTGGTGAAAATTAAAATTTTTAGTGAAAATTTTAAATTTTAATGAAAATTTAAATGTTTAGTAAAATTTAAAATAATTTTGTGAAATTTTTTAAAGTTATTTTTGTGAAAATAAGAGTTTTGGACTGAAAATATGATTTTGTAAAAATTTTTAGTGAAATTTTAATATTTTAGTGAAATTTTAAATTTTTAGTGAAAATTTCAATTTTTAGTGAAATTTCAATTTTTTGTGAAAATTTAATTTTTAGTGGAAATTTTCAATTTTTGTGAAAATTTCAATTTTTAGTGAAAATTTTCAATTTTTAGTGAAATTTAAATTTTAATTTAAATTCAATTTTTAGGGTAAATTTCAATTTTTAGTTTAAATTTCAATTTTTAGTGGAAATTTCAATTTTTAGTGGAAAATTTTCAATTTTAGTGAAATTTCAATTTTTAGTGAAAATTTCAATTTTTAGTAAAAATTCAATTTTTAGTGAAAATTTCAATTTTTAGTAAAAATTTCAATTTTTAGTGAAAATTTTCAATTTTTAGTAAAAATTTCAATTTTTTAGTGAAAATTTTCAATTTTTAGTAAAAATTTCAATTTTTAGTGAAAATTTCAATTTTTAGTGAAAATTTCAATTTTTTAGTGAAAATTTCAATTTTTAGTGAAATTTCAATTTTTTTAGTGAAAATTTCAATTTTTAGTGAAAAATTTCAATTTTTAGTGAAAATTTCAATTTTTAGTGAAAATTTCAATTTTTAGTGAAAATTTCAATTTTTAGTGAAAATTTCAATTTTTAGTGAAAATTTCAATTTTTAGTGAAAATTTCAATTTTTAGTGAAAATTTCAATTTTTAGTGAAAATTTCAATTTTTAGTGAAAATTTCAATTTTTAGTGAAAATTTCAATTTTAGTGAAATTTCATTTTAGTGAAATTAATTTTTAGTTAAAATTTAAATTTTTAGTGAAAATTTAAAATTTTTTTGTGAAAATTTAAATTTTTAGTGAAATTTAAATTTTTGGTGAAAATTTAAAGTTTATGGTGAAAATTTAGTGCTGTTGTCTGTAGCCTTTACCATGTTCAAGTTATAAAATTTTTAACTTTTTAAAACTTTTACAGTCTCACTCCTTCTCACACCACAAATTAAATTGTTGAGCGTTCAGGGGTTCGAATAAAAATAATCAAAAAATAAATTTTTATTATTTTCAACCTTGACTCTGGTTAAAGATGCAAAGAAAATTGAATTAAATTTGGGTTAATTATTTCTTCTTCTTTAAAATCTTCTGCAGAAAAACAACAAAAAACCTTTGAAGTTCACATATTTTTACCTTGATTTACTTTTTGCCTTTAATTAAATATATTTACGCCAAAAATACATTCAATTCTTCACGTTCCATTCATTATTTTGATTTCAAGAATTTTAATTACTTCCAAAAAAAGAAGAAGAATGTAAATTAGCCGAAAAAAAGTTTATTAATTAAGGAAAATTGTTTTTGACACATCAGTCACTCACTTACTCATTCATTAACTCACTCACTCAGTCAGTCACTTACTTTGTTAATCATCATTAACATGTACAACATTCGTCATAAATGTAATTAACGACAATAAGAAACAACAAACAGAAATGAGGTGAATAAACCGCTGCCACCCACTAAACCAAATAAATCGAAATAAATATTTCGACTAAATTTGGTTAAAACCAAAACCAAAACCATTTAACTGTTTTTTTTTAATAGAAAACCAAATTTATTAGTTTCTTTTATGCGATTTCTTTTGATCATAAGTTTTTGAACACGAAACTATTCCTAAATGTACAGACAAACAGACAGTCATTGAGTCATATATGTGAATATACAATTGCTTATGGTGCACAGTGGGCTTGATTATAATAAAGAAACAAATAAGTAAACAAACGAATAAGTAGGTCTTGTTTGAAATCTCTACACTGAACCAAAAGTTTTCGCAGAACTTTAACGAAAAAAAGGTTTTAAATAAACAGTTTTTTTTTTTGTACTTAACAGAATTTTTCTTCAAATTGAAGAATTTTCTTCAAATTGAAGAATTTTTCTTCAAATTGAAGAATTTTCTTCAAATTGAAGAATTTTTCTTCAAATTGAAGAATTTTCTTCAAATTGAAGAATTTTCTTCACATTGAAGAATTTTTCTTTAAATTGAAGAATTTTCTTCAAATTGAAGAATTTTCTTCAAATTGAAGAATTTTCTTCAAATTGAAGAATTTTCTTTAAATTGAAGAATTTTCTTCAAATTGAAGAATTTTCTTCAAATTGAAGAAATTTCTTCAAATTGAAGAATTTTTTTCAAATTAAAGAATTTTCTTCAAATTAAAGAATTTTCTTCAAATTGAAGAATTTTCTTCATATATAAAAAGCAAAAAAAGATGTTAAATTGCATAAAATTTCGCAAAAAATTAACGAAAAATATGTTACATCAACAGATATTTAGTTAAAACGGTAGTAATGCATTGTAATAGTCATATTGACATTTTTTCATCAATTTGAAGAATTTACGAAAAATTAAAGAAAATTTTCGTTATTATGAATAAAAGTTTCGTTGGCTGATATTTAACCCAATTTTCTTTAATTCTACACACTTTTTCATTTTATTTACTACCGTTTTTGGTTCAGTGTAGGGAAAGTTATTTACATATATAAAAAACCAATATAAATAATTATGCCGAAGTATAAGACCCTTTTCGGAATGGTGGCCTCCAATAGTAGCTACGGTTAAATTGTGGCTTAATGTTCTTTAAATTTCAACACTCAAATTTCTCTATATTTCTGATTGACATTTGCTCCATATTTAAGATTTTATAAGCTTAAAGCCTCATTTCGGGAAGGGGTCTCAAATAGGAGCTGAGACCTTGTTCAAATAATGATCTCCCAGCTTAATGTTATGTTTTTTTCGGTTTGTTCTTATACAAAACTGCATTTGACAAATATTAGCAAATCGAATCAGTTGTTGATTTTAACTTATACGCAGCAGTTACGGCGTTGGGGTAAAGAAAAATTAAGCATTAAAAGTAGTTTATAGCAAAATCGGTTATGGGATGTTGAAGATGAAAATGGCTTTTCAAGTTTGATAGAATTGTTTCAAAGCGATTGGAAAAAAATCATGTTAAGATGCTCGAATATTACCGAGTTACAAATTAAGAGTGAAAGTCAAGATCATATAACATTTTAAGAAACCTTTGATTTGATCATTTATGGATTGATTTGGACTAATGCGTGATTTATTCTTTTAAAATTTTAAAAAACATTCAACAATTTGTCGAAATAAAATTTTAATTCCTAAAGAATTATTATATTAAAGCTACCTGAAATAATGAACCGATCACCAACACTGTGAATAAATACCATCTTGGACCAAAACAAACAAGAATACAAATTTCAACATGGTATCTTGAAATTTTTATTCTGTCCAAAATATGGACTTGTCCATTGATTAGAAAGCAAAAATTACGATTGATTTCTGTTCTGATCTGATATCTCTCTTATACCGGATGGATACATATTACATATCTCCTGTCTTACTATGGAGAGCAGTGTTGAGAAGAAAATGACTGCTCTATCTACAAACACAGTCTAGACTTTAAGCCGGGTGGGCTAAAACGTTCTACCTTGTAACATGTGGCCAAGTATTATTATAATGCAGATTATCCAGATGATAATTTTGTGTCGAATATTTTGGACGAATGAACTAAACGAATTTTCGGTTCGCTGTATTCTTGGCACATTGGATGTTTGGGATTAGTGTTGATAGGGGTTTACCCTCCAAGATACCATACCATCGCTTCTATTATGAGTTTTATAATTTTTTCCATAAATTTCAATTTATTCCCTGAAATAGTTTTCCCATCACTTTTGTAAACGGTCCCACAGTGCTTTGTAATGTAAAGATGTTAGAAAAGAAAGTTATGTAAAAGTTTAACTACTTAAATGACATTAATACATATGTATTTTTCCTATGTACTAATGTATTCATATACATTAATATTTTATGTATTTACATGTGTGTATGTTCAATACATATGTATGTAAGAATGTTTCGGTGTGTGTCTATGAATTCATTATGGGTTTTATTATTATCGAATAGAAAAATACCTCCAGATATTATTAGCAATTTACAGAAATTTTCATATGTTGAGGTTTTGTGGAGGGAGGAAAGCGGAGGACTGTAATAATTCAACATAATTGTTTGAAATTTTTCAAAAAAAAAGAACAAATTTAAGTTTAAAACATTATTTAATGAATCAAAGAGATCAAAGAGAAAAGATGTTACAAGTAAAAATATATAGAAAAAATCGGGGTAAATTTTTTTTGTAATTTCGGAAGATTAAAAAATAAAAACAATTTTTTGGATTTAGGAACAAGGACTCAGTTTTTCGGTTGCTAGGAGAAGAACAAAAGACAACTCAAATAAAATGCTGCTTAGTGAGAAAAAGACCATCCGGGGTTGTTTGTCCTGAACTATGCATTCACTGTTTTCATGTTACAAAGCTCCCAACTTGAGAATTTAACATTGTTGTATTGATGAGATCAACGTGAAGCAATAGGTTCAATGCCTTGTACTTTAGTATGGACCGTGACGTCCAAAATGTATGTACTGCTTGTCCATTGATATACTACATCTGTTCAACTGCCAGTTTAATCATGCCTTTCTCAGTCTTAAAGAACTTCTATAGTGTTTGCCAGATTTCTAGTCCTGGAGTTGACCCAAAACATGAACCAACATTTCATACTCTTGTCTATAGTGTAGATGATTTTTTGATTTAGACTATAGTCGATTACAAATACTAGATTGTGAAAGTCTCGACTATATACGATGTTATTGTCTAGACTATAAACTAGACTATAGATGATTTTATACTCCAAACTGCAGACGATTTCAGAGTCAAAACTATAGACCATATTATAGTCTAGACAATAGGTAATTTCATAGCCTAGACTATAGACTAGATTATATAGATTTATTATAGATTTAAAATTAATACATTTTATAGTTTAATTTTAAGTCTAAACTGCAGATAATCTTACAGTCTATAGACAATATTATTGCCTACACTATAATATCTATCAATCTATCTATCAATCAATCTATCTATCTATCTATCTATCTATCTATCTATCTATCTATCTATCTATCTATCTATTATAGACTATCGATAGATAGATAGATAGATAGATAGATAGATAGATAGATAGATAGATAGATAGATAGATAGATAGATAGATAGATAGATAGATAGATATATCTATCGATAGTCTATAACATGGACTATAGAAATAGTCCAGTTAATAGAACGCTAAGAAGGAATTATCTCAGACCCCATAAAGTACGAACATTCTTCCATCAAATCAAAATCTGAATCTGTTAGCAATGTCGGTCTCACATTCACCATAATTTACAAAGTTCAATGAAATTTGGCCTGAGTATTTGTTAGACTACTGAGAAGTTTCCTATTTAAAACTAGTAAAATCTTTTCGGTATGTTAAAAAATATAGACCGATATCTGAGACAACCTCTTTGTTGAAGCAGGAAAACTTTCGTAAAATTGATGAAAATTTAAATCGACAAATTAAGATAAAAAAATATAAAAATCGGTTCAGAAAAAAATTGAATGCAGAAAAAAATGTGTTACACCCACTTTTAAGTAAACCGTTTCACTCATAATCATTTTCTGACCCGATGTCCGTTCATCTAACAGTGAATGTAAACGTTGTGTACTCTCTATATAGATCGCATTTTTTTAAATATTTTAATGAAATTTGTTTCGGCCCGAGTACAAAGCCAATATTTGAGGAAACGTTCATTTAAATGTCCTTCCGGAATGAGTTTTTAAGGCCATAAAAGTCCTAAATAAAAATATTTCGCTTTATTCCTTCTCATAGGTCCCCTTCCAAATATGATTTTGAAGAGAGTAAATCTCATATACACGTTGGTATTGTAAAGAAAGGGCATGACCCATTAAGTGTTTCTGTGTTATATTTAAGAACATTTTTTATATATTGTATACATCTGTGAGTATATGTGTGAGTGTGAATGTACGAAACATAACGTATTTAATTCACATGCAGTCACTTGTTCCATTTAAAATCAATTTATTATAATTTTCTTCTTTTAATGTTAAATTCTCTTATTTCCTCCTTTTTCTTAATCTTCGCATAATTTCATTTAAGAAAAAAGTATTTAAAGAAAATTTATTGCAATAAAAAGTAAAGAAGTGTAAATACTTTTTTTATATCAAAACTTTGTAATAAATTAAATCTGATTATGATAAAATTTTATAGAATGAGTTTTTCAACTTTTTTCATAAAAAAAAATTATTGATGAATGTCGCAAAAGTGCGATAAAGTGTTTGTCATAAAAAAGAAGAAAAAAACTTTATGAGAATTTTTTTTTCTAAATTTTATTTTACTTTAATTATTCTCGATTATTAACTTTTTACATGAATAATAAATGTAAATCGACTTAAGTAATAAGACTTTTTCAATAAATTCAAGAAAAAAACGTCTCTACCTTAAAAATATAAAAAAAAATAAAAAATTGGCTCTTTAGACTCAAATTTAGCATTAAAAGAAGGGAGAGGGAAACAGTAAATCATTTACAAAATAATTTCAATTAAATAAAAGAGAAATTTCTATACAAAAATCTTTGATCTCAGTGAATTTCACATTTCATTCTAAAACCTGTATAAATCGCGATTTAATTATTTTTTTATTGTTTAATTTTTTTAAATTCCTTCGACTGGCAGAAACTGAAATAAATTAAATCGATTAATTTCGAAAATTTCTAAATTAATTTCTTTATTTCTAGTTTTCCCTCAGGCTGATGATCAAGATCATTAATCTAACTCTCACTGACCAAAATAATTCTTTGACGTATTTGAAATCTGGTTTCAATTTATTAAGAAAAAAATATTAGAAACAATAAAATTAAAAAACAAAATTGCAAATCATCTCTTTTGTGGTAAATTGCTAATTAACTGGGGTTCAATTATACTCTTCACCAAGACAAGATCAAGGAGTATAAACACAAATCTCTCATTTGTACACCCTTCACTACCAAAGGTGATTGTGGTATTATGTGTTTGTGTTGATGATTGTAACATGCAGAAAAAAATATATAGACGATTTTATAGTCTAGACTATAGACGATTTTATAGTCTAGACTATAGACGATTTTATAGTCTAGACTATAGACGATTTTATAGTCTAGACTATAGACGATTTTATAGTCTAGACTATAGACGATTTTATAGTCTAGACTATAGACGATTTTATAGTCTAGACTATAGACGATTTTATAGTCTAGACTATAGACGATTTTATAGTCTAGACTATAGACGATTTTATAGTCTAGACTATAGACTATTTTATAGTTTTTGTTAGTCTAGAGTAGAGAGTATTTAGTAGTCAAGACAAGATACTATTATTGGTCGTGAATAAAGCCTTTATAATAGTCAAGAATAGAGACAATTTATTAGGCTATAATGTAGTCTCAGAACTCACTAATCTAGAACAGAGACTATTTACTAGTAAAGACCATTTTGTATTACAGATTGTTGACTGTTTCACAGTCGAAACTGATATTGAAAGTCTTTCAAGCAAACTTTTTAACACAGTCTAGAAATATGTTTATAGTCGGAACTAAAATAGTCTATTGATTTTAATATTATATAATTCAAAACAAATCACAAAAATATTAATTAGAGTCAATTAATAATTTTTTCTTCTTCTCTCTCTCTTCCAGCTGCTTTAAAACAAACAAAATATTCAAATTAGTAACAGGAGAAACGCCCCAGTCCAGCGCAACTAAAGGTAAAAACTTCCAAAAATATTATAATTTTTTCTATGAAAGAAACTTCAATTTATTTAATTTCACTCTTTTTTCTTAAAATAATTATATTTTAATAACTTAAACTTAAAAGTGAAACAACATAATTATTTAATTATTTCGTGGTGGCATATTTGCAATTTTCGGTATGATTTTCGTCTTTTTTCACGTTTATGAAAATATTTTGCTGTTAAGCGAGTTTATATGGGCAAAATAGCTTTTTTTTAGTCATTACAGGAACAAAAAAATGAAAAATTAAATAAAATGCTAAAACATATAAAATTAAAGTGAAATTAAGTGATTACGTAAACTAAAGCAAATAGTTTTACTTTCTGTGGCCTCCTCTTAATGTTGCTTTTGATATAATACTCCTTTTTTGGTTTGCTTACACTTAAAAAGGTAATAATTATTGAAGCAAGAAAGTTGAAAAATAAAGACTTGAATTAAGTCCATATATTAATTATGGCAAAATGCCCCGTAAAGAAAATTGTTTGGCAAACACTGATGCATATTCCTATAAACTCATATAATTTTTATTTATTATTTGTTGATCTCAGCATTTTTCGGAAACCCCTCGTGCAATTAGTCATTTTCCAATTAGAATATACCACAGTTTTGGACACCTTTTTATGCTCTTAAATTCTCTTTTAACAAGAGCCCAATATCTCTCCACTGTCCTACGGGCAGTTTTGCTACAAATGATTGGCTTTTTTTGTCGCAACTGAATGTTCCTTTTTTGGGATATATTGTCTGCTTTTAAAACCTAAAATTTTCTTTGAAATTCCCTCGAGCATCAGAAATATAAAATTTTTCACCAGGAAGTTGTGAAAAATGCTCTCCTTTTTCTTGGCTTTGGAAACATTAAGTGAATCATTCCTTCTATCTGTTCTTCCTCTACTGTTTAGCAACATTGGCAACAGCTTGACGGCAGACCGTTGAGTGCTGGGTCAACTTTTTGTAGGACCAAGTTGAGTTACGTTGAATGTTAATATTTTTAGTACACATTTTTTTCTGGTCACTCATTTTAATCAGTTCATTTTTTGGACACTAAAATAAGGTAACGACATGCTTGACAAAGGAGACTTGATCAAAAATTTATATCAAAAATTCTTGGGTTAAAAGTTTTAATGATCTCAGTCCTTATTATTTTTCCAATAAATATTTTCCTGTTTAAATTATTCGAATTATTTAAAAGAAAAAAGTGCGTTTATAGGAATATGCATCAGTGTATTAGCTAAGGCAGAAAACAAATTGTTATAACATAAAAGTGTTAAAAATATATTACAAATCTTGTGCTACTAAAACAGTAGTTTACATTTTTTAAATTTTCCTTTTGTTTTAATTCAATTAAATTTTATTACGAATTTATTTAATTATTTTCTTTTTTAATTGAAATAATTAATTATTTAATATTCATAACAAATTCTTTCATGTAAATTTCCTATAAATTTTAATCCCATCCCTTATTTATGTTATTTTTCTCATATCATCACTTTTTTTTTTTGTAAATAAAAATATTTAAGTCTACTTTTTAAGCCCTACAACATCGTAGTTGGTTGGGGTATAATGCGTTTGTGCAGATATTTGTAACTAGAAAAAAAACTAATCCAACCACCACTTTGCATTTGTTCTGTATATATAGTATAAATATTGTATACCGTCCGACTCAAAAACACTTCCTGAATCGATTTAACCGGATGGACATGGTTCATGGTTCTGTTTGTTCATGTAATGTACAATTCACTATTTAGAAAATATCTTCATGAAATTTGGCAAGTACTATTATTGATGGCTTTTGAGATTCTTTATGACCGGTCCATTATTTCATACAGACCCCAAAACAAATGTCCCTCCGGTATCGGGGCTTTAGCAAATAAAATACCTAAATAAAACACGACGTTAACAAAATTTTGTGGAAATAAGTCTTATGGTATTCTAAAACGATGCGCCCAGTTATAAAAGGATCGGTCCATTATTTATCACAGATCCCATACAACCACCCTTCTACTTATCACTTTGAAACTCATAAATCGCACATTTACGTGATAATATTGTGACAATATTAAGTTAAATTAAGATAAATATAAGCCAAACCTCTGTGAGAAATTATTCGAGGGTCGGTCCATATTTTTTTAAACTCCCCTTTAAGAATCCAGAAAAAATCCTGATAAAAAAAACACATAAATTTCACATAATCTATTCCACACATAAGTGTTAATAAGAAAAAGCTTTTTTATACGAGGGCCTTTCATAAATTTTTCGTAGCAGTCACTTACAGCCAACAATGTGGTGTAGGGTATTACATCGTCTTGACTTGACCGACCATAACATTTTTATTTGCTTTTTAATGTCATTCATTGTTTATTTATTTAAATTTTTTGTTATTGTTGTTGTTGCTTTTTCTCTCTAATTAATCCTTTAATGTTATTTTTTGTAATACAATTTAATTTAAAAGTGCATATTTATGCAAATATTTCAACAGCAATAATTTTTGTTATTTTACAATTATAACAAAAATTCATTTAAATTTTATATTTTTTTGTGTAAAATTTTTCATACGTAAAAGGTCAAGTGTAAAACGTGACTTGAAGTATTAAATTCTCATTTAGCTCATCGCCACATTAAATATTTTTATTTGATCTTGTTGTTGTTATTTTGTTATTTTTCAATTTGAAAAAAAATTTACATTAAAATTATATTGTTTAACCCTTATTTGAGTTAACAATTGTAAATGAAATTAATTTAAAAAATGGCTATAAAATACAACAACAACAAATAAAAAGTTTTAGATTTTAAGGTAAAATTAAGGTGGACGTGGGAAAGGTTTATGAAAATTACCAAAAAAATTTTAACGAATAAATTAAAGTCATAATATTGATTACATCAGAGTTGTACACCAAAACTGTCAAAATTACAAAAAAAAAAACATATTTAAATTAATTTACAACAGATATTTTATATTTCAAACTAAAGACTATTTTACGATTTTTATATTATTTATAATTAAGACTACAAATTATGTTTTATGGACAACACTAAAGCTCTTATAATTAAAAATTGCTGACTATTTTTTGTAATCAAGACTAAAAACAATTTTATGTTCTAAAGCTAATAAATTTATTTAATAGTCAAGATTTTAAATATATATAACTATAAACAGGACATGATCTATTTTAGATAACAAATCAGATGTATAGTCGAAGCTATATACTTCACTATTGTAGCAGCCATGGAAGCATTTTTATAGTCTTAATATAATATTTTTATAGTCATAACATTATAGACTTTATTATAATCACAACCATAGAAACCATAGAATATATTAATGTCAGAAAAATAGCCTTAATTATAATTGAGACTATAGACATTATTCCAGAATTTTTGTATTTTAGACCATATTATAGTCTATACTGTAACATAAACTTTATTAAAAACGAAACAGGAGACTTGTTATAGTCGAGTCAGTGGACTTTATTGCAGTCGAGAATATTGATTTGATAAGATTTAAACTTTATCACAGTTATGTTATTTTACAATCGAGACTATAACATCCTTTTTAGACAAGACTATAAATTTTGTTCTAATCATGAATATGAACTTTGTTATCGTAAAGACTGAAGACTTTATTGTATTCTAGACTATAGACTATAATAGACATTTTTGTATTCAAGACAATGGACTATTATATGAATTTTATTATATGTTCTGGTCGCGAATTGTAATAATAGAAACTATAAACTTTGTTAAAGTCTTTATTATATATCTTATTATAGTCTTACTATAATTTAATATATTTCATTATAGTCGAGACTACAAATATTGACATTTTATAGTCAAAAATACAAATGAAACTGTAGTCGAGACCATAACACATTTTTTTATACTGTTTTAGGTTTCATTATAGTCGAGACTACAGACTTTCAAATAGTCGAGTCTACAGACTTTGTTATAGTCAGTGTTATAGTTTTTATTATAATCAAAGTTATAAATATAATAAAAGTCAAAGTTGTAGCTGTTATTATGGTATAGACTATAGAGTTTGTTGTAATCGAGTAAACAAATTAATAGTTGTCTAAAATATGGACTTTACCACTAATACTTTTTTGTTGTTAAAACTATAAACTTTACTATTTGTACTATAGTCTTTTTATAGTCCATAATACAAACTTTTTATAGTCTCAATTATACATATTTTTGTAGTCAAAATTATAGATAGATTTTATATAGTGAAGACTACAAACTTTATTATGTAAATTTTATTTTGGTCGAGACTATGGACTTTACAGTAGTCAAGATAATAGATTAAATTATAGCCGAGACAATGTACTTAATTGTAGTCGATACAATATTTTCTGTATAATAAATATCATAAACTTCCCTCAAGTCGTTCCTATATCTCTTGATCGTAGACATTATTAAGTATAAGACTATAGTCCTTACCAGCGTTACGAATATGAACTTTTTTATAATCGAGACTATAGAATTTTTTTATTAAAAATTATTAAACATAGTTTTCGAATCATTTCATAATCAAAGTTATAGACTACTCTACAGCCAAAACTATGGACTATTTAATAATCTAGAACTAAGACTATTTTCTTATAGACACTATAACAAGTTTTATTATGAATCATCATTATAGAGTTTGTTATCTGTAATCGATAATCTAGACTTTATAAACTTAAATGGGAAAAATCCTAAATAAAAGACTATTTTATAGTCTTTATTAGAATACAGATTAACTACATTTTTTAAATTAGAATGCAGACTATTTTAAAGTAGTTTATAATATATTTTATAGTTTATGTAATTTTTTGATATAATAAGTGTCTTTTTTATGATCTTAGCAAAAGACTATTTTATAGTAAAGAAAACTATATGTGTTAGATTAGAGAGAATTGTATTGTATATATAAATGAGTCTGTATAGGAAACTATACTATATGGACTATTTATGATACTTTTATAAAGTGAAAATAGTTGTAATAAACTAGCTTATAGTCTAGAATATAATTTGCTTTATATTTTAAATTTGCTAATGTTTTATAATGTAGATTAAAGGCTATTTTATAGTTTTCACTTTCCGATTGGAGTCTTAAAAATATTTTTTTTAACCATACAATAGTTTACTGTTGATCTCATACTATTATGGGCTATTTGTAGTAAAATAGTTTGTAGTTAAGAATTTAAGTTATCTTATAGTTTATAGACTATTTTATAGTTTGCAATTTAAATTATATAAGAGACTATTTCCGGTTGAAGTCTTAAAATCAATTCGTACCACACAGTAATTTATTGTTGAGGTTATAGATCGAGTTTAGTTTTTTTTCAATCTAGACTATACGCTATTCCAATTCTAATTTATAGCCGTTTTATTGAAATATTTTATAGTATAAATTATAAGCTATTTTTTAATCGAGATTAATTTGTAATCAACTAATTAATAGTCAATACTTAAGAGCATTTTAAAGCTTTTTTCAAATTATTTTATTAAAAAGCCTATAGACCATTTTAGGAGGCATTTGAGGGAGCATATTAAATGACATAAACTATAATAATGGTCTCTACTGTTAATAGTCTTTAGTTTAGACATTAAAATAGCCTAAAGTCATTTTTATGTAAAAATTTTTACCTAAAATTTGTATTATTTTCTTGTTTTCATTAATATTTTCTGTTTTTGACTATTACTTGTGTCACTCACACCTTCACAGACACAAATTCGTGTTATTTTAAGATTCCCTTCATTGAATTAAATAAAAATTTAATTAATTAAAATTATAAAGTAAATATTTGCTTTTAAAGCGAATAATAAATAATTGAAGACAAAAAGGAATTTTATGTTGAAAACATTAATTCCTTAAGGCTTAAAATGCTACTTATATAAATCTTAGTGCTAATAACTCATACTAACTAAAATTTGTGATTTTAATTTCATCTCTTCTCATCGAGAATGATGAGAAAAAGAGAAAATAATAAATCTGGTTCAGGATAAGTAATGAAATGTAATTTATTATATCCGTCCATGCGTCTGTCTTTCTACCGGAATACGCTATTAAAAATTGTTATCGAAAAATTCTTAACATACATTTCTAAAATGGAAACCATTAAACTTAGAGTAGTGATAAAAATTTAAAACTTTTCGGGAAACTCAGCCACACTTTTGGACAAACTCAGCCACACTTTTGGACACCTGTTTTTTGCCTTTTAATTGTGTTTTTAAAAGAGCTCATTATAACTCTTCACTGGTCTAGTTCCGGACCCCTTAGAGAATTTGTCTTACTTAATACAAATGTCATTGTTCTTTTATCACTCAAGCGCTCAACTACCATAATGAGAGAATGCCAAGTCCGGTCAGAAATAAGTGAACACATAATGAATTCCTATGAATGGAAGCAGCCTTTCGTACATTTCGTGATCCATTATGCAGCAAGAATATCATTTTACTTGTCTTCAATCTCTGTGCTCAGTTTTTGGCCTCTGAATTTTTAGCAGCTTTTTTGTTAGAAGCTTTTTGAGCCCTGTATAAAGCTGTTTTGAAAATGCTCAACTTTTTGTGGCTTTAGAAACATCTGAACCAGGTTTTCTATTAATGGGAGCTTTTAAAGCTTTGTGTGATTTAAACCTGCATTAACTTTAACTTTCCGTACCAAATAAGTAAGTAGAAACATTATGTAGACCATTCCTTCTACCTGAACCAGGTTAGAAACAGTGTCGGCAGACTCTTGAATGCTGAGCCAACTTTTTGCAAAACCAAGTTGAAAATGTTTAATAATTTTAATACCCGCTTTTTTCTCCTTTTTTAACTGACATTTTTTATAAAAGCAACTTAATCAAAAATACAATCAAATAATTTTTTCATCAAAACTTGGTGTAAAAATTTCGATGAAAAACGTATGTTTAGAATTTTTCGATCTCAGTCCTTCTTAGTGAAAGTGTATGTAAACGTAATCAACGGTATGTACTTAAATTGCCTTACATTCCTTAATTAAAATATGCTAATAATGAAGTTAATATTCATCATAATCATTTTATCCACGACACAAACCACATTTTCTTTTTATTACGATAAAAATCATTACGATGATGAGATTTAAAACGCCTTTAAATTTAATTCACATAAAATCCAACCAAGAAAAAGAAACCAGTTTCATACTTAACCAAAACCCCAAGTCTATTTAAACGTTACATATTTTCAAAAACCGTCGCTTAACCAACGCATGTTATGTAAATCATTCATTCATTCATTCCTTTATTCATTTCTTCATTCATATTTGTAATCGATTTTTATTTAATTTTCTTCTTTTTTTTCACCAGTTTTTGCAGCTCAAATCGCGTGTGTTTTATACTTTTTTTATTGAAATTTTTCTTTAGGTGTTGGGAAATTTGTTCAAATTGAAATTTATATGTCTGTAATTGAATTGAAAACGATTTTTTGTTTTTGCTGCTTAAATATCAGGAAATGTCTGTTATGTAACAGACGAAATATATTGTCACATAAAAATTAAACTATTAATAGCATAAGAGTTCATTAGCCTCTTTGGGTGTATTTAAGACAAGATAAAATGTTTTACTATATAACTTAGAACCGGTGCGCTTTGCCGCCCTTATAAAGTGGGTGGTCCTAACCGTCCTACATTTTGGCCAGTAAAAAAGATCCGATACATTTTTAAATATATGTAGACCTTAATATGATGCTCAAACTACCTACTGTAGGGGTATTAATTTTTATAAATACAAATTTCTATATATTTTGGTCTTGACCAAGTAATTAATATTAGTTGTTTTCACTCTAATATGCGGTTAAAAATATGTTTACCTTCGTACAGGTACAGACTTTAGATAATTTTATAGTCTATATTATACAAAATTTTTTTAGAATATAGATGATGTTATTATCTGATATATAGACGATTTTATTGTCAAGAATATAGATGACTTTATGTCCTAGACTAAAGATGATTTTATGGTCTTGACTATAAATGATTTTATAGTCTATACTATTGACGACTTTATAGTCTAAACTCTTGACGACTTTATAATCTAGACTATTGACGCCTTTATAGTCTAGACTATTGACGCCTTTATAGTCTAGACTATTGACGACTTTATAGTCTAGACTATTGACGACTTTATAGTATAGACTATTGACGACTTTATAGTTTGAACTATTGACGACTTTATAGTCCAGACTATTAACGACTTTATAGTCTGGACTATTGACGACTTTATAGTCTAGACTATTGACGACTTTATAGTCTGGACTATTGACGACTTTATAGTCTAGACTATTGACGACTTTATAGTCTAAACTCTTGACGACTTTATAATCTAGACTATTGACGCCTTTATAGTCTAGACTATTGACGCCTTTATAGTCTAGACTATTGACGACTTTATAGTCTAGACTATTGACGACTTTATAGTATAGACTATTGAGGACTTTATAGTCTAGACTATTGACGACTTTATAGTCTAAACTATTGACGACTTTATAGTCCAGACTATTGACGACTTTATAGTCTGGACTATTGACGACTTTATAGTCTAGACTATTGACGACTTTATAGTCTGGACTATTGACGACTTTATAGTCTAGACTATTGACGACTTTATAGTCTAGACTATTGACGACTTTATAGTCTAGACTATTGACGACTTTATAGTCTAGACTATTGACGACTTTATAGTCTAGACTATTGACGACTTTATAGTCTAGACTATTGACGACTTTATAGTCTAGACTATTGACGACTTTATAGTCTAGACTATTGATGACTTTATAGTCTTGACTATTGACGACTTTATAGTATAGTCTATACTTTTGATGATATTTAAGTCTATACTATTGACGACTTTATAGTCTAGACTTTTGACAACTTTTTAGTCTAGACTATTTACGACTTTATAGTCTGGACTATTGACGACTTTATAGTCTGTACTTTTAACGATTTTAGATTAAAGACGATTTAATAGTCTACACTATACACGGTTCTAAAGCTATAGACAACATTCTTTGTCTTAATAGATAATTTTAAAGGTTTGTCTGTAGACTCTTTACTACAAAATATTAAAAATACATTCCGTAAACTATTTTATAGTTAACTTTATAAATGAATTTATATAATTGAAAATGTAAGCAATTTTATAACTATTTCTATAGACTACTTAAGAGTCAAGTCTATAGAAAGTTTCTTTTGGAGATTGTAATCGAAATCATGGATTTAAAAAAGATAAGCCTGTTGTATAAAATTATCTCAATTGTGAACAGCATATAGTCTCGATAATATAAAAACATATTGACGTTTTTATATTCTTAACTAATATTTATTCTAAATAATTTCAACGATTTTATAGTACAAATAATAAGCTACTTGTATATAGTTGAGACTATGGTCTGTTTATTAGACAAGTTGAGAATGTGGCCTATTATACAGCCAAAATAATTAACATTTTATTTTGAGTAATTTGTAGTCTTGTTTAAACATTATTATATGGTAAAGACTATAAACTATATTATGCTATACATTACGAACTATATTATAGTTGAAGTAATAAATTATTTTATGTTTGAAACTGTAGACCATTTTATGGTCAAATATTTACATTTTAGTTAAATATTTCGACTATAATATGATCATATTCTTATGTCAGATATTATGTCATAAAAAACCATCTGTTTACTAAAATTAACTCTAAAATTTCTTTTAATATTTTCATATTTATGGTATCACAAAATTAGCTTATTACTCAATCTTTATAATTATTTGTTTGTTTGTTTATTTTACAACTATAAAAATTATTTAACAATAAAATTGACTAAAAAATAACAACAAACATAAAGCGTGGGATTTGAAACATATAATTAATATAAAATTCATTTTCATTTTGTACCTTAAATAATGAAAATAAACAAAAGCTAAGCCGAATCTTTAGTACCCTTCATAACAAATGCATGTGAAGTAAATACATTATATTGCGAACATTCACTCTCTTTTTCTTAAATAAATATAGGAACACTGAATGAGCCATAAAATTAGCTATCACTCTTTTCCTACTTAATCGATTTTGATCAGTTTTGGAATGGTAATGAAGTACAAACAACTTAACTAAATTCCATTTGAATTCTCGATTTTTTATTGACAATTTAACGAAAGTTCTTCGCTTGAACTTATAGGTTGCCACAGATACCGATCTAAATTTTTAATCAGCTAAACTGATTTTCCTGATTTTAAATAGAAAACTTCTTCAGGACTATAACAAATACTCAGGTCATATTTTATTGAGCTCTGACAATTATTGTGAATGTGACCGTGCCAACAACAGACAGACGGACATAGCTAAATCGACTCAAATTTTGATTTGATAAATAAATATATATTTACATTATGGAGTCTGAGATGATTCCTTCTTTGCGTAACATGCGGAATGACAAACTTAATATTCCCTCTTCATCGCTTGTGGTTTATTAAATTTTTATTTAAATCTTTTTTAAGTCACTCAACTTGTTTTTTTCGTTCCGTTTCTGTTGGTTTAATGTCAAGTGTTAATGTTGATGTTTATGTTTTTGTTGTTGTTGTGCGTTACTGCGGCATTAATGTTCATGTTAATCTTAATGTTACATTTAATTAAAAAGAGTATGATGTAATTTGTTGTTATTATGACTCAAACTCTATGTAATTTTAAGAAATTTTCTTTTTTTAAATCTTTGGGAATTTAAAATATAAATTTTCAAACATTTTTAGTGCCTCTGAGGGGTAAAAGAGACTAAATATAAAATGAGTAATAAATAAAGTAAAAATGTTAAAGTCGGTCAAGCTCGACTATGTAATAAACTGCAACACATTGTTGGCTGTAAATGACAGCAATGAAAGCTTGATTAACTTTTCTAATTTACCGTTAAGTGTGAAGTACATTAATATGATGCTAACATTTACATAAAATTTATGCATTTGAAAAGGATTTTACTGGGGCTTTAGATCGGAACTAGAAGAAATGATAGACTGATCCTCGTTTAGTTTCAAACATAGATTTTGGATTATATTCATCTTATTTTGATCGGTTGTTATAATAACACCAACGTATATATAAGATTTACACCCATCAAAGTGATATATGGAAGGGGGCTTGTAGGAGGACCTATGACAAGTACTGACCCTCGAATAATTTAGCACATCGGTTTGGAATGTCATAAGACTTATTTGTATTTAATTTCATTGAAATCACTTTATTTTTAGGACTTTATATAAATCGCTTTGTATTTAAGACTTTTATGGTCGGTTAACTTCATTCCCTGGGGGACGTTTCTAAGGGAGCTAAGTGAAATGTTGAACCGAATATGACCAATTTAAAAATTTTTCAAAATTTCATTAAGATATCTCAAAAATTGTGAGCACTCTACACATCGTTTTCATGGGCAGCAAGCTGGATAGACAGACAGACGGACATAGTTAAATCGACCCAGAAAGTGATTCTGAGTGGAACATTACATTTAAAAGTGGGTGTTTCATAAATTTTTTCTGTATGTTACAAACATCCACACAAATGCATAATACCCCAACCACCTACGATGGTGTAGGGTATAAAAAGATGTTAAGTTACACCTACTTGAATTATTGTTTTCTCCCGTTTTATTTCAGTTTACACCCTCAATATATTCAGATTCACAAAAAAAGAGCTAATAAGAAAATATGAGTAGCTTTATTAAATTTTCGCGTATTTAATTCAAGTGCTTTTTCGGCTTAAAGGGTTTGCTTTTCTTGTTATTGAGTCGTTCTTGTTTAAAATCTTAACTTGTGATTATTTAAGTTAATAATGGTTTTTTACTATAAATATCTGGAATTAACGTCTTCTTTTGCGTTTTATTGAAATAATGATGGGTGCTGTAATTAGAGGTCTTGTTGTATAATTATTATGATTTTTGTCTCTTTCGTTTGAAGTGGGAGGTCAGTGTATTGTTAAGAGTCTAATTACAAGAAAAAAGACGATAATAATTTGTTGAAAGAAATATTAAAACCAGAAATAACATGTTGAGACATGATCAAATTTTCCAAGACATAATAAAAGTGATTTACGAAAAACTATTTTAAGAAAGAGTTATAAGAACTACTGCATCAACTAATGTCAATATTATAATACTAATTTTAGTTTCTTTTATAAACTAGACTATAATCCCTGCATATATTGAGGATCAAGTATAAGTTTCTAGGCAGTGTATTAGATATTTTTGATAATAAAATAGTCGATCATCACTAGAATAGACTACAGAATATTCGATAGTCTCACCTATAGAATAGTCGATAGTCTATCCAATGGAATAATAAAAAGAGTCAAATATTAAATAGTCAAATCAATTATAAAATAGTCTCTATTATAGAGTAGTCTATAGTATCGACATTAGAATAGTCTATAGCCTTGATAATAGAATATTACAATAGAATAATTTACAGTTTCTTCAATAGAATAGTCCACAGTCCGGACTATAAAAATTCTATTATCTGATTTATAAAACAGTCATAGTTTCGACTACACAGAGTCTATAGTTTTGTAAATAGAACAGTTTATAGTTTCGACTACAGAACTGTCTATAGTCATGACTACAAACCCTTTACAGTCTCGTCCATTGAATATGGAATAGTCTTAAATGTGAATTATAGAAGAGTTTACAGTTTCGAATTTAAAACAGTTTAAAGATTCTACTACAGAACTGTCTATAGTCTCGAATATAGAACCATCTATAGTCTTAATTATAGAATAGTCTATAGTCCCGACTATAGAACAGTCTATAGTATCGAACAGTCTATGGCCTCAAACAGTTCATAATTTTGCACAGTCCCTAGTTTTGATTACAGAACAGTTTATAGTTTGTAATAAATAATAGTAAATAGTCTAGACTATAGAAAAGTCTATATTTTCCATTAACGTAGTCTAGACTGCAGAATAGTTCGTGGTCTCGAACAATCTATAAACTCGACTATAAAACATTCAAAAGTCTCGATTGTGGAACAGTCTAGAATCTCGTCTGTAGAATAGTCTAAAGATACTATCATAGTCTAAAGTCCAGACTGCAGTTTGAAGTCCAGACTACAGAATAGTCTGAAGTCTCGAATATTAAAAACTATTCTATAGTCAATAGTCTCCACTACTAATAATTTTCAGTAAACTATAGCCTTGATAATAAATTTTACTATAGTTTATATCAAATATGTCTCTTCTATTAAATAGTCTATATGTTAAAAAATAGTCAATTGTTTTAACTTTTAATTAAAAAAATTCATAAAATTTTCCAAAACAATTTCCAAAATTTTGAGAATCGATTTTTTTTTTCGATATAAAATAGCAGAGCACTTAAAGACTATTTTGATGTTTTTGCTACCAATTAAATATTATTTTGTTGTTGGTTTATTTGTTTGTTTGTTCACAAGAGTTAAAAAGATGTCGCTGTTGGCCAATTTGTCATTAAATGTCAAAAGTTGTTTGATTGTAATTTCAAACGATATGTTACAAACAGTAACAGTAACAACAAAAACTACAACAACAAAATGTATTTTATAGATTTTTAAATTATCTATGGAACTATAACTAACATTCGCACATATGTATCTGTAAGTATAAATACACATAAATCTGTGACACTGTATTTGAATGTAACAACATCAACATCTTCATTAAAAAACTTTTTCAAGGTTTCAAGTGAATTTTTTCTTACGTTTTATTTGTTTCTTTTTTTTGAAGTTGATTTTTTGTTGTTGTAGGAAAACATATAATTTCGCATATAAATCCCGGTTAAAGATACATTTACTTGGTTGAGAGAAACAAATAAATAAAAGAAGTAAGAATGCTATTTTCGGCTGTAACGAATTTTCAATACTCAACACCAAAAATTCGTGTGAATGTTAATACGTTAAATTACGTACATATATACACACACACTCACAAACATAACCATTACCCTCTATGATTCATAACTTCGTTATATTTTTGGATTTAATTTTTTTCGATTTTGATAATTTTTATAGTATTTTATTCTAATTTACCGACTTCATCGCTTGAACTTAGAGGTTACATCAGATATCGGTCTATGTCTTTTAATGCCGTAAACCGATTTTTCTGGTTTTAACTATCAAACTTTTCAGGACAATACTGAATACTTTTGCGAATGTGAGCGAGTCAACAACAAACAGACAGAAGACAGACGGACATTGCTTAATCGAATCAGATTTGATGCAGAAATATATATACAACATTGGGTCGTTACACACGAAATGACAAAATAAATATACCCTCTTCATCACTTGTAATGGTGGAGGGTGTAATAAAAGAAATAAAAACAAAACAGAGTAACCGATTTCTTGTTAGGTGCCATCATTATATATGAACAAATGGTTGTCTGTCTGTCTGTTTGTTTGTTTGTATGGTCGTTATAGCAAAAATTATAAATTTTTCTTAAAAGATTTTTACCTTGATGGAGGTGGTAGTTTTTTTTGATGTTGTTGTTGTTGTAAAAGTATAATATTTGAATAGTAACGGATGTCAAGTTATTTGTTTGAGGGTTTTTGTGCATAAAATATTGGTTTTCAAATGGAAATAATGAATGAATTTTTGTTTTTATTTAAAATTATTATTAATGAGTGTAAAATTAGGATATTAAAAATATTCATTCATTTATTTTTCATATTTATTTATGTACACGTGATTTTTGTTTATGAAAAAAAATTATTATTTTATAATGAGTACAATAACAACAAAGTGTTGGTAAATATTATAATTTAAAATTTTTTAGGAAAAATAATAATTGGAATTTTTGACTAAATTTTGTTACAAAAAAATATTTTTCTTTTTAAATTAGCAAAATTATGTTTATTATTTTTTGTTGCAAATTTGTCTTATGATAATTTTTGAAAACAAAATAATTGCACAAAACAAAAAGGTGAGAATCCATCCATTACTTCTCAAGACTTTAAATCAAGTTTTTAAATCTCATTTGGTATTCCCTTGTATTTGGTTCCAACATTAAGACAAACCGAAACAAAAGGTCAAAACTTTACAAAGGTACGTCCACAATTTGCTAAAGACCATTTTTAAACCCATGAATCTCAAACAAGAGTTAGTTTCGTAATAATGTATTCAATTCTTAAGCCGAAATCAGAAGGCCAAATAATACGAATGTCCTTCGTAGATGCCAATTTATTGTGTTCCACAAAGTGTGAAATAATATCGTAACAATATGTTAACTTCTTTTTCTATAAAAGAAAGTTTTTGTGATTTTTATAAATAAAAACTTTTAAATTTTTTTCTTTAAAACAAAAAAATATGAACAATTTATTATAATATTTTTTATAGGAAACTTTTCTACAACATAAAATATATATAGAAAAGTTTTCCACAGTATAAAACATTTTTATAAAAAAGTTTTTTAAAATATAATTTGTTTCTATTATAGAAATGTAATAGAAAAATATTTATTTAAAAAAAGTTTTTTATAATAGAAAAATTAATTGTAGAAAAAATTAAAGAAAAAATTTCTATAAAACAAAATTTTTATAAAAATTTTTTATATTTTTTTTCTATTAGATTGTTTTAAAATGAAAATGTTTCTATAAAAGAAACATTTTGTGAAAATTTTCTATAAAAGAAACATTTTGTGAAAATTTTCTATAAAAGAAACATTTTGTGAAAATTTTCTATAAAAGAAACATTTTGTGAAAATTTTCTATAAAAGAAACATTTTGTGAAAATTTTCTATAAAAGAAACATTTTGTGAAAATTTTCTATAAAAGAAACATTTTGTGAAAATTTTCTATAAAAGAAACATTTTGTGAAAATTTTCTATAAAAGAAACATTTTGTGAAAATTTTCTATAAAAGAAACATTTTGTGAAAATTTTCTATAAAAGAAACATTTTGTGAAAATTTTCTATAAAAGAAACATTTTGTGAAAATTTTCTATAAAAGAAACATTTTGTGAAAATTTTCTATAGAAGAAACATTTTGTGAAAATTTTCTATAGAAGAAACATTTTGTGAAAATTTTCTATAGAAGAAACATTTTGTGAAAATTTTCTATTGAAGAAACATTTTGTGAAATTTTTCTATAGAAAAAGATTTTATGAAAATTTTTCTATAAAGGAAATATTTTGTGAAAATTTTCTATAAAAGAAACATTTTGTGAAAATTTTCTATAAAAGAAACATTTTGTGAAAATTTTCTATAAAAGAAACATTTTGTGAAAATTATCTATAAAAGAAACATTTTGTGAAAATTTTCTATAAAAGAAACATTTTGTGAAAATTTTCTATAAAAGAAACATTTTGTGAAAATTTTCTATAAAAGAAACATTTTGTGAAAATTTTCTATAAAAGAAACATTTTGTGAAAATTTTCTATAAAAGAAACATTTTGTGAAATTTTTCTATAGAAAAAGATTTTATGAAAATTTTTCTATAAAGGAAATATTTTGTGAAAATTTTCTATAAAAGAAACATTTTGGGAAAATTTTCTATAAAAGAAACATTTCGGGAAAATTTTCTATAAAAAAAAACATTTCGGGAAAATTTTCTATAAAAGAAAAATCTTCTATAAAAGAAACATTTTGTGAAAATTTTCTATAGAAGAAATATTTTATGAAAATTTTCTATAGAAGAAATATTTTATGAAAATTTTCTATAGAAGAAATATTTTATGAAAATTTTCTATAGAAGAAATATTTTATGAAAATTTTCTATAGAAGAAATATTTTATGAAAATTTTCTATAGAAGAAACATTTTGTGAAAATTTTCTATAGAAGAAACATTTTGTGAACATTTTCTATAGAAGAAACATTTTGTGAAAATTTTCTATGGAAGAAACATTTTGTGAAAATTTTCTATGGAAGAAACATTTTGTGAAAATTTTCTATAGAAGAAACATTTTGTGAAAATTTTCTATAGAAGAAACATTTTGTGAAAATTTTCTATAGAAGAAACATTTTGAGAAAAATTTCTATAGAAGAAACATTTTGTGAAAATTTTCTACAAAATAAAAATTTTATGAGAAAAATTTATGAAAATTTTCAATTAAAGAAAAATTTTATAAAAATTTTCTCTAAAAGAAACAATTTTTTAAGAATTTTCTATAAAAGAAAAATCTATCAGAATTTTCTACAAAAGAAAAATTTTATGAAAATTTTCTAAAAAAGAAAAATTTATTAAAATTTTCTAAAAAAGAAAAATTTATTAAAATTTTCAATGAAAGAAAAATTTTATGAAAATTTCTATAAAAGAAAAATTTATGAAAATTTTCAATGAAAGAAAAATTTTATAAAAATTTTCTCTAAAAGAAACAATTTGTAAGAATTTTCTATAAAAGAAAAATTTATCAAAATTTTCTACAAAAGAAAGATTTTATGAAAATTTTCTAAAAAAGAAAAATTTATTAAAATTTTCAACGAAAGAAAAATTTTATGAAAATTTTCTATAAAAGAAACAATTTGTAAGAATTTTCTATTAAAGAAAACTTTATGAAAATTTTTTACAAAAGAAAAATTTTATGAAAATTTTCAACGAAAGAAAAATTTTATGAAAATTTTCAACGAGAGAAAAATTTTATGAAAATTTTTTGTAAAAGAAAAATTTATGAAAATCTTCTGTAAAAGAAAAATTTATGAAAATTTTCAATGAAAAAAAATATTTTGTGAAAATTTTCTATAAAAGAAACATTTTGTGAAAATTTTCTATAAAAGAAACATTTTGTGAAAATTTTCTATAAAAGAAACATTTTGGGAAAATTTTCTATAAAAGAAACATTTTGTGTAAATTTTCTGTGAAAGAAAAATTTTATGAACATTTTCTAAAAAAAAAAAAAAAAATTTTATTGAAACATTTTGTGAAAATTTTTTATAAAAGAAACATTTTGTAAAAAAATTCTATAAAAGAAAAATATTATAAAAATTTTCTTTAAATAAAAAAACTTTATAAAAATTTTTCTATAAAAGGAATAAATTGTGAATATTTTTCTATAAAAAAACATTATGTGAAAATTATTTTATAAAAGAAATATTTTTTGAAAATTTTCTAATAAAAGAAAAGTTTTTAAAAGTTTTTTATAAAAAAAATATTTTTTTATAAAAAAAATGTTTAAAAAGTTTCCTATAAAAGAAAACTTTCGTAAAAAATTTCTATTAAAGAACAATTTATAAAATATTTTCCCTAAAGGAAATATTTTTGAACATGTTTTTACAAAAGAAAAATTCTCTGACACTTTCTCTGTAAAATCAATTTATTTCTTTTTTTTTTATTTTTTATAAAAGAAAATTTTGAATTTTTTTACAAAAGAAAGAAAAAATCTTTGGAATAAAATTAAATTTGTTAAAGAAAACATAATCGCAAATGTTAATATTATTGAAAGTGTTTATGTGTTAACTTCCAATTTAAGTTATTTTATGTATATGACATAAATATAAAACCAGAATTATTATCCATTTTAAATCTTCTCTGGTATCTTTTTTTGAAAAACGCCATTAATCATTAATCACAAGTAGAAGATGATGAAGAATTTTTGTTAAAACTCCACCACAAAAAATAACGTTTAAATGATCACATCTCTCTCTCTTTCTCAACAACAACATTCTAAATGTGGTTTTATGTCATTTTCATATTATTAAATATATTTTTTTTAAATCTGGTTAAAATGCAAATTATTATTTCGCAAAAAAATTATATTTCAAGTTCATTTTAAAACTCTCGTTTTCATTTTGTGGCTTTTTTACAGAAAAGATTAAAATGAAAATAAGAGAAAAAAGTGAAACAAAAAGCGATTAGTGATTCTGTTATATTTTTTCTCCTTTTTTCGAAATTGAAACTAAACGAAAATAAAGCAAAAGTTATGGTCGGTTTAGCCCGACTATCTAATACCCTAAACCATATTGTTGGTTAAAAATGGTAGTTACGGAAAATTAATGTACGACCCTCGTATAATTTGATTTTTTTAGTTTATTCTTAAGTGTGCAGTACATTACACTGAAACGCACATTAATGTAAAATTTAAAATCGGAACTAGTTAAAATGATAAACCGACCCTCGTGTAATTTCGAACATCGATTTTAGATTGAATTTAGATTGATCAGTTGTTATTACAATACCATCGTGTATGTGAGATTTATGCTTTTCAAAGTAATTTTGTGAAAGAGGGCTTGTAAAGGACCAATGAGAAGTAATGGACCGACCCTCGCATTAATTAGCATACCGATTTATTATATTAAAAAAAGACTTTTTTGTGTTGAATATTATATTTAGGTGTTTCATCAATAAATCTCAAAAATTGACACCTGTAGAGTGTTCACAACGTTTACATGGACTTCCAGCCGGACAGACAGACGGACATCGTTAAATCGTGATTTTGAGTCGAACGGTATACTTAAAACTGAGCGTTACACCATTTTTCTGTATTTTACAAAAACATCAACACAAACGCATAATACCCCAACTAACTACGGTGATGTAGGGTATACATTCGGCTGATATTCATTTAAATATTATGACACATGAAATTTTAAAATGATGACTAAAGAAGATTTCAGTTTCGGCCTTTTTGGGGAGGGGGAAACAAAATTAAATGTTTAAAAAATGATGCCAAAATCATAAAAGCCATAAAAGGGAATGAAATAAGTAAATTAAAGACTTTATTCGAAAAAAAATGTTATATAACAATTTAAAAGAAGATTCACATTAAAAATTGTGATCACAGATAAAACGAATTGAATTTTGTTATAATTTTTCGACAAGTCATTACATTTTTGGCATTAAAGCCATTTTTGTATTTACAACTTTTATTTTTGCTGAATGTTAAATATTTTTGAATAATAATTTTTATCATAAAATCTTAACAAAAAAATGTAAACATGATTTGGCAATTAATATTAATAACAGACTTTTATATAATTTATGACTTATTTTTAAACAATTGCGACATCAATATAAACAAATGTTGCTAAATTGATGTAACGCTTGTTATTTCAAAAATATTAAAAATTAATCTCTTTTCAATTATTCTTAAAATTTCTAAACACATTATTATCATTAGATATTGCCGCATCACTGTCATGTCCTCTTAAAAGTAATGACTTTCAAATAACGTTACATTTTCTTAATTTCCCACTGGGTTATTCACATATTTTTTTCACTTTTATGTTATTTTTTTTTTTTTTTAAATTTGTTGCTCAGTGTAAATGTATTTAAACTGTTATAATAAAAGCTTATTTCTCGCTTCTTGGCTAGAAATCGTCTCAATTGCAAACCAAATCACACATTAAAGTTGATATCAAAATAAAAATCAATTAGCACGTATTTTTTGTATTTACCAAACATTTTATTATATAAATTTTTTAAAAAGATTTTAATTTTAACTTCTTTCAAGCATTTAAAACACTTTTAATTTCATTTTCTATCGTTCTCCAAGAAAAACATATTAAAATAGAAATTGAATAATTTAAAGTCAAAGAAAATATTGCAAAAATTATCTTTAAAAGAAAAATTCAAAAAACGATTCCATAACCGAAGAAAAATCATAAACGTTTTTCTACAAAAGTAGTTAATTAAATTTTCTATAGAAGAAAAAAAACAGCAACATTTTCTATAAAAAATTAAGCACACATTTTTCTGTGAAAGAAAATTCAAAGAAAATATTTCGTAAAAGAAAATAAAATCAACAAAAAATGTTTTAAACAAGACAAGTTTATCAAAAATTTCCTATAAAAAAAACTAATATTTTCTATAAAAAACTTAACGAAATTTTTCTTTAAAAAACTTAACGAAATTTTTCTATAAAAAACTTAACGAAATTTTTCTATAAAAAACTTAACGAAATTTTTCTATAAAAACTTAACGAAATTTTTCTATAAAAAAATAACGAAAATTTTCTGTAAAAAACTTAACGAAAATTTTCTATAAAAAAACTTAACGAAAATTTTCTATAAAAAAACTTAACGAAAATTTTCTATAAAAAAACTTAACGAAAATTTTCTATAAAAAAACTTAACGAAAATTTTCTATAAAAAAACTTAACGAAAATTTTCTATAAAAACTTAACAAAAAAATTCTATAAAAAAATTTAACGAATAAAATCCAGAAAGAAACTTAACGAAATTTTTTGATAAAAAAAATTAACAAAAAATTTTTTATAAAATATTAACGAAATTTTTCCATAAAGAATTTAATGAAAAAAAAAGAAAAATTTCACCAAATTTCTTCAAAAGAAAAAATTTAGGGAAATTTTCTATTAAAGAAACATTTTATTAAAAATGTAAAATAAAAAAAATAAATCTTCTATGAAAGGAAATTTTTTAGACACTTTTCTATTAAAGAAAACTTCTCTGTAATTTTTTTCTATTAAAGAAAAATCCCTTCGATATTACTCTACAAGAGACAAATATATTGAGAATATTTCATTAAAAAATTGGAAAAATTCCTCTAATTGTTTTAATTTCTATAATAAAAAAATTTTTCTGGGAAATTTTGTTAACACAATTTTTTTTTCTGTAAAAAAATCTCTGAAATTTTTCCGTTATAAAATTTCTTGGAAAATTTTTCTAAACAAAAATCACTTTTTAAAATAACTCTTTAAAATTTTTTTATTAGAAACTAAAACGTTATATAATTGAAATAATTGAAAAAGTTTTGATTATAACGAATCCAAATGTATTTACCAATTTGATTTTCTTGACCATAATATAGTCAATGATATTGACAGCATATTGTCTTGGGAATAATTGTCAATTATATATTTGATAAGTTTCTATTATAATAAAATTTTTATAGAAGAAAAATTCTCTGTAAAATTTTCTCAAAGGAAATTAAAAAAAAAATAATGAAAAAGTAAATAAGATTCTTCTACTTATAATTAAAAGTATTTTGATTATAATATATTCAAAATAAAGTTTTGACCATAATGTTTTAGTTGTGTTCACTATTATATGGTTAATTATCTTCAACATACAACCCAATTTCTTAGGCATAATATAGTCAATTGTCTTGAAAATTAAGTATTAGAAATAATACTGTTATTTCTGTAATATTATATAATGTTAGTTTGATTATGATATAAGGAGTGAGGTCGAAAAATTCTGTATATATTTTGTGTTCTTCAAATATGTTCTAAAAAGAGACCAATATCTCTACACTGGACTAAGTTTCGGGCAATTTTTTGAATTTGCCTCTCTGGGTACAATTACTATGTTATTATTGTACCACTTAAAGGCTTAACCGTACAGGATGCCAAGTGAGTCTAAAATTAAGTGGACACATTATGAAGACATATGAATGACTTCAATTTCTGTGTTCTATTTTTGGTCTGCATTTGCTTAAACTTTTTAATGCCAAATAGGCTGAAAACCCAGCTAACTGGGCAGCTGTGCTAAAAGTTGTAATGCAAAACGTGTGTTAAGACTTTTCCGATCTCAGTCCTTAGTTAGTTATCTTGATAATAATAAAGTAGTGTCTTGGAAATAAAACTGTAAATTATAGTTAATAGTCTGACCATAACATAGTCAATTGTCATAATTATAACATAGTTGTTTTCCTTGACTATAAAATAGTCAATTATTTGAAAATTGAAAATTATCTTATATAATAATTATACTGTTAATTACAGTTAACAGTCTGACCATAATATAGTCAATTGTCATAATTATAACATAGTTGTTTTCCCTAACCATAGTATAGTAGATTAATTTGACTACATAATTGATCATTATCTTGAAAATAATATAGATAAATTCCTAGACAATTTAATAGTCAATTCTAATAAACATAATATAGTTAAGTAATTATGATTATGATATAGTCAACCATAATATACTCACTTCACAAATAAAATTAACTAACAGTTTTACAAATCACTTTTTATGTTCATTTTGTCTCTGAAGGTAATAATTTTTATATTTTTTATTATTTATTTGACAATTTTGTTGTAAAATTATTTAGTTTTTTTTTTGTATTTTTTTTATTGTAATTTTTTTTGTTATTGTAATTTTTAATTTTTTCATTTTTAAAATTGTTGATTTATTTTTAATGTGACAACATCAACATCAACTACTGACTGAGACCACAAATGTCTGAGGGATTTCAACATTTTATTGGTTAAATAAATGAATGAATGATGATGATGTTGTTGTTATTTTCCAAAAAGTTGAATCTAAAAGATTTTTTTGTTTTCGCCTGTAATTGCTCGTTGCCACAATTGACTTTGAAGCGTGTGCTGAAATTTATTTATTTTCCAAAATTACATTCGATTATAGAAAACTAAAAATACTCGTTTCTTTTAATGATTATTTTTATAACGATTCTTTATTTTTTATATTTTTTATTTTTTGTAGATTTTGTGGCAAATTGTTGTGTATGAATGACATCATATTTGTTTTACACTAAAATATTTTCGCGTTTATTTATTATTTATTTTTCAAAAAAAAAAATTAAAAAATATTTCTTTGGTTAGTTTTGTTGTTTAAATATCACATATTTATAGTATTTTGTAATAAAGAGTGAGATTAAAAAATTCTTAACACACGTTTTTATTAAAGCCCACCTTGACCACCGCAAGTGGTGAACAGGGTATATTAATTTTGTCATTCCATGCGTAATGCCAAGTGGGAATCATCTCAGAGCCCATAATGTATATATTCCTGCATCAAATAAAAATCTAAGTCGATACAACTATATCCATCCGTACGACTGTTGGAAACATTTTCACGCCTGGAATGATGATGAAATTTGGCCACATTGTTTCTTATTCTTCTAAGCTGTTTCCTATTCAAAACCAGCTATATCGATTCACTCGTAAAATAGATTAAGATAAATATCTGAAACAACGTCAAGAATTCAAAAAAAAATAAAAAACTTTCTAATTTTTTCAACAAAAAGTAACTGGATTTTATAAAATATATCACAATTTTTAAGATAAATTTTTGCAATTTGTCATTTATATTTATTTTGGTAAAATAGTTAACCCAAAGAAACTCGATTGTACTGGGATCATTATTTAACGTAGCTCCCATATAAGGTCCCTACCCGGAAAGTGGTTTATAGATTATAAAACTTTTAAATATGAACCGATTCTAATGAAATTTGACATAATTATAATCGTTTTGAATATATATTATTTTATTAATATCGGTCCTTCCCGGAAATGGGTTTGAGCTTATAAAATTTTAAAATAAGGACAAATTTTTTGAAATTCGATACAAATATACAAAATACTTTTCTAGCTTTTGAACAATATCGGTCTATTTTTTACAAAAGCTTCTATACAATGCCCCTTCCCGGAAACCATACTTGAGACCACAAAACTTGTAAACAAAACCAATTCTATCTAATTTTTTCCTTAATTTTTTTTGAAATAAATGAGCCATTGAAATCTTTAGTCCGGTACCATAATTTGTAGGTATTTATTTCACTGCAGCCTTCATGGGGTCCTATTCCCGTAATCGGAGTTGAAGCTGAGGGACGAATAAGTTTTTTGGTGTAATATCTTTGTCTAATGCTAATTTTCATAATGTTAGTATAACATTTTTATTTGTTTTTGTAATCAAGTTAACTTCGTAAAACCTGTCAGTTATTATTAATCTGATTAAAATGAGTGACTAGAAAAAAGTGCGTACTAAAATTATAAAATATTTTCATTAAGACACAACTTGGTACTACAAAAAGTTCTGCCGTCAAGAGAACTTGATCTATGTGATGTTTGTAAAGCCAAAAATTTAAAGCTTCCGGTTGGCTCTGTGCTCGGACTATTCGTTATGAAAAGTTAAAGGTAATGTAGGTCAAAAACATACTGCGCCAAAAAAAGGTCCTGGAACAGGAACGTTGTTAAAAATTTAAAAGCCAAAAATAGTGCACGCAAATTGAAGAAATGTTTTGGACCTAACAGAAGCCTTAAAAAGTTTTGGTACGGCAACCAGTTACAACAAAAGAAGCCAATCATGTTTAAGAACGGGCTGTACGTCAAGAATTATTTTAAAAAAGGTCTGCTTCCATTTATAAGACTTCATTATGTGCCCACTTATTTTTGGCCTCAGTTGGCATTTTGTTTCTCTGAAAAACAAGCTCTTGAGAGGTACAAGAAAGAGAGGTATTTCTACCAAGAGAGGCAAATCCTTCAAACTGACCGGGGCTAAGGCCAGAGGAGAGATATTAGACTCTTGTTGAAAACTATTGAAGAGCAGGAAATAGTGTGCAAAAGATGGTCAATGGCAAAGTGACAGAAATTCCTATAAGAACGTTAATAGAATGGTTTCCGAAGAAGCTTCAAAATGTCTTCACTAGAGATTAAAACTTTAAAAATATTTATTCTAAATAATTTAAATTAAAATTTCAGTTTTACTGGTTTCTTTCTTAATATGTATGTCTGTTAAGAATTTTTCGATCTCACACGTTATTTACTCAAATTTGTTTCATAGAAAATTATTACGATATTTTCGAAAGATAAAAGTTAATTTTGTTTATTTTTCTCAAGTGACTTTAGAAACGAAAATATTTATAAATGAAGTTTGAAATATTTATTGTTGATTAAGAAATATTTAAACAAATATTTCATCATGGTGACGTATCTACGATAAAATAAGATTAATTGTTTCAGAAGAATTCCTCAAATGTGGAAAACTTTACTTTACTGTTTACTAAACCTTATTTTGTTTAATTTTGTACCCAAAAAAAGTGAATTTAATTTCCGTTCAATTTATTCACCATTTCCCTGGGTGTTTAACTGTAATTGCCCGGTTTGTTTTCCAATCTTTTAACTTTTTTTCTTAAAATTTTCAATTCTTGTTAATTTCTCAATTCAAATGCAAAATTCAGTGATGACCGAAATTGCCCAAAATTCAAACAACTGTTTTTTCCCCTAAAGCTCTCAATGCAACACAAAACAACACACCAGAATCAGATTTCGTTTCTAACTAAATTTCTTTTTATCGTGATCTTTAATTAGCAGAAAAAATATGAAGCAGTAAAAGCAAACGATTAGTAATTAGCAAAAGGACTACAAAAAGAAATCAAAAGGGAAAACATAATTTCTATGGAAATGTAAAAGGAGTTTTGGGAGGAAATTGTTCCTTGAAAAAGAATTTTCGACAAATTTTCAATTTTTCTTTTCTCTTTTTTCCGAAAAAAAAAAAAAAATACTTTCTGGGGAATTATATGGGAGCAAAAATAAATGCTGGACGCTTATATTTATCCAAATTTTATTACCTTTTATTACAAAACCATTTCAAGGAATTTTTCTCTTATAGAAGACAAAAAATGTCAAAGAATTTCTTATAGAAAAATTTCAACGAATTTTTATTTTATAGACAAATTTTTAGAATTTTTTTATAGAAAAATTTAAAGGAGTTTTTTTAACACAAAAATTTGTGTGATATTTTTCTTTTATAAAATTTTTTTAGGATATTTTTCTTTTATAGAAAAATATCTGGAATTTTTTCTTTAAAAAAAATAAAGACATTTTTTTGTAGAAAAATATTGAGGAATTTTTCTTTCATAGAAAAATATTGAAGAATTTTTCTTTCATAGAAAAATTTTAAGAAATTTTTCTTTTATAGAAAAATTTTAAGGAATTTTTCTTTTATAGAAAAATTTTAAGGAATTTTTCTTTTATAGAAAAATTTTAAGGAATTTTTCTTTTATAGAAAAATTTTAAGGAATTTTTCTTTTATAGAAAAGTTTTAAGGAATTTTTCTTTTATAGAAAAGTTTTAAGGAATTTTCTTTTATAGAAAAATTTTAAGGAATTTTTCATTTTTTAGAAAAATTTTAAGGAATTTTTCTTTTATAGAAAAATTTTAAGGAATTTTTCTTTTATAGAAAAATTTTAAGGAATTTTTCTTTTATAGAAAAATTTTAAGGAATTTTTCTTTTATAGAAAAAAATTTTAAGGAATTTTTCTTTTATAGAAAAAATTTAAGGAATTTTTCTTACATAGAAAAATTTTAGGGATTTTTCTTTCATAGAAAACTTTTAAGGAATTTTCTTTCATAGAAAAATTTTAAGGAATTTTTCTTTTATAGAAAAATTTTAATGAATTTTTCTTTTATAGAAAAATTTTAGGGATTTTTCTTACATAGAAAAATTTTAGGGATTTTTTTTCATAGAAAAATTTTAGGGATTTTTTTTCATAGAAAAATTTTAAGGAATTTTTTCTTTTATAGAAAAATTTTAAGGGATTTTTTCTTTTATAAAAAAAATTTTAAGGGATTTTTATTTCATAGAAAAAATTTAAGGAATTTTTCTTTTATAGAAAAATTTTAAGGAATTTTTCTTTCATAGACAAATTTCAAGGAATTTTTCTTTTATAAAATTTTCAAGAATTTTTTTTATAAAATTTTCAAGAATTTTTCTTTTACAAAATTTTCAAGAATTTTTCTTTTAAAAATTTTCAAGAATTTTTCTTTTACAGAAAAATGTCTTGGAATTTTTCTTTTATAGATAAATTGGAGTGCTTTTTTAAATGGAAAAGTTGCAATGTTTAGACTTTCTTGAAAAGAAAATAATAACAACAATTTTTCTAATACAGAAAAAAGTCAATGAATTTTTCTTTCATAGAAAATTTTAGGTTTCTGTGTCTTTTTTTCCATTAAACTTTTCTTTTGCTGAAAAAAATCCTAAAAAGTTTTTTTAGAATTTTTTCTGAATTTTTCTTTCAAAGAAAATTGTTCAATAATTATTTTTTGTTTTATAGAAATTTTCTTCAATAGATAATTTTTGATAATTTTTCTTTATAGTAAACTTTTTGAAGAATTTATATTTGATAGCAAAACTTCAAGGAATTATTTTTTAGTAAATTTTCTTTATGGAAAATTTTTAAGGGAATTTTCCTCTTTTGGAAAAATAATTGCAATTTTAATTCCCTTGACCACCACAAGTGGTGAAGAGGGTATAACTTTGTCATAAATGTATTATGCTAAAAAGGTAGGGATTGTTAAAATCGGTTCGGGAAACAAAGTTGTAGACAAAAATATAATAAATTTTATAACTCATTAAACGTGTATGTCTGAGTGTGTATGTACGAAACATAATGTCTTTACTTCACATGCAGTTCTGGTGTAGAGTATGAAGATTCGGCATAGCCGAATATAACATTTATATTTGTTTGTTTATTTATTAACCAACTTAAACGGTAAAACTAAAAAACACCTTTTCCTTTTTATTCATTTTCCTAAAAGCGATTAAGGCATTAAATTTCCAATTTGTTGTTGTTGTTGTTTTAGATTTTAGTATTTATTCTAAACGACTTAATGTGCTCCGAAAGCCTTCAGATACATTTTCTGTTTAATTTTAGTTTTGCCTAATTTTTTTTGGCTCTTTTTACCCTAAAAAAAAACATTCACTTAAATGTCCAAATAGAGTTTTTTTCCCTCCTTTTTTTCCATTTTTATTACTTTTTGTTGGAAAACGTATGTGGATCGAAAAAGAAATAAGGTTTTTGTGAATTTTTTCCAGTTGCACTCTAGAGGATGTAGAATGAAGTTAATGCAACAATCTGAACTTGTTTTTTTTCGTAGTTGTTGTTGCTGTTTTGCCTACAACAAAAATAGGTTAAATTTGGTAAAAGAAGCACAAAGAAAAAAATGAACAGATCTTAAACTAAAACAAATTGTGATAGACAATATTCGAAAGTAACCCAAAACCTAAACCGAAACCACACCCATCGTTAAAAGAAAGAAATTCTTGTTGTTTTAAGGTTTTTTTCTCTCTCTATGAATTCCTACTTAAGGAGAGTTTCTGTTTATGCCCTACACCATCTTAGGTGGTTGGGGTATTATGCGTTTGAGCTGATGTTTGTTACATACAGCATAATGGTATTACACCCATCTTTACGTATATCTTCCGACATAGAATCACTTTCTGAGTCGATTTAACGATGTCCGTTCGTCTGTCTGTCCGGCTAGCTGTCTGTGTAAAGTTCTTCAAGTCCCAATTTTTGAGATATCTTAATGAAATTTGGTGCATATTATTATTTTGGCCTTATTGAATTGACCATTTTCGATCCAATATTTCAGGTATCTCCTATACAAATATCCTCCCGGTAGAAGATTTTTAGCTCACAACACTCCTAAATATAAAGAGAAATTTGGCAGAAATAATTCTTATTCTGATGTTCTAAAATGATATGTTAAATTATCCAAGGATCGGTTCCTTGCTTCTCATAGGGCCCCTGCAAGACCTCTTACAAAGATCATTTTTAAAAACACAAATCTCACAAATACGTTGGTTTTATAATAACAACTGGTCAAATTATGATAAATTTAAGCAAAAATCTATGTGCAAAATTATACGATGGTCGGTCCATAATTTCTTGTAGCTCCCATATAACCTCCCGAAGGTTAAAACGCATTAATTTCACAGGAATATTAGCGTTACAATAACGTACAGAACACTTAAGAATAAATTAGAAAATCAAACTATAGGAGGGTCGTTCATTAGTTTTTCGCAATTAGTATTTGCAACCAGCAATGTGGTGTAGAGCATTAGACAGTCGTACGTGACCATCTAAAACGTTATTACTTGTTCTTTTTTTTATTCTGACTTAAATTGAGTCTTTCTTCTTCTAACAACTTTAAGAAAGGAGGTAAAAGATTTCTTAAAATTCATTTAACACTAAATGAAAGAATTTATGTGATAAATTAAATTGGAAGATAATTAAATTTGTTTTTATTTCAAATTTCAACTAACAAGTGTTTGGTTTTGTTGTTATTTTTTAAATCTCTCAAAAAAATATTATTTATTCGTATTTTAATTGAAATTAAACCCACACACAAATGTATGTTTTTTTCACATTTTTACTCTTTTTGCTGTTAAAAAAGTAAAAATATAAATAAAAAATCACAAAAACCCACTCAAAAACCTTCATAAGAGATTTAAATAAATTTCAAAGTTATGACAAATAAATATAAAGAATTTATTAAAAAGGGATAAAATTAAAACACCAAAAACTATAATAAATTGCATAAATTTTCCAAAAAGAAAAAACAAATTATGGGAATTTGCATTAAAGGAAAAGTTTAATGAAAATTTCTATAAAAGAAAAATGGTATAGAAAAATTTCTATTATAGAAAATTATAGAGAAATTATTCCTTAAAAATTTGTTGATATCATTCTATACAAAACTAATGCAATTTTTCGATAAAAAATTAGCGTAATATTTCTATAAATGAAATATTACAAAAATTTTCTTATAAAAGAAAAATTAAAATTTTTTTCTATAAAGAAAAATTACTTAATTTTTTTCTATAAAAGAAAAATTACCTAATTTTTTCTATAAAAGAAAAATTACTTAATTTTTTCTATAAAAGAAAAATTACTTAATTTTTTTGTATAAAAGAAAAATTACTTAATTTTTTCTATAAAAGAAAAATTACTCAATTTTTTCTATAAAAGAAAAATTACCTAATTTTTTCTATAAAAGAAAAATTACTTAATTTTTTCTATAAAAGAAAAATTATTTAATTTTTTCTATAAAAGAGAAATTACTTAATTTTTTCTATAAAAGAAAAATTACTTAATTTTTTCTATAATAAAAAAATATTTAATTTTTTTCAATTAAAGAAAAATTACTTAATTTTTTCTATAATAAAAAAATTACTTAATTTTTTCAATAAAAGAAAAATTTGCTTAAATTTTTCTAAATAAAAAAATTATAAAATAAAAATTAGTAAAATTTTTTCTTAAAAGAAAAAATAATTGAATTTTGGAAAAAATAAAATTCATTGAAGGGTTTCTACAAAAGAATAATTTATTAATTTTTTTATAAAAGAAGAATTCACTAAAAAGTTTTCTACAAATGAAAACTTTTAAAAATTTTCTGTAATAGAAAAATTCTTTAGATAACTTCTATAAGAGAAAATATTATTAAGAAATAAAAGAAAAATTTATTAAAAATTTTCTATGAAGGAAAAATTTATTAATTTTTAATATAAAAGAAAATTAACTAAAAATTTTCATAAAAAAAAATCAATAAAAAATACCTTAAAATTTTTCTACAAAAGAAAAATGAATAAAATTCTTTCTATAAAAAGAAAATTATTAAAAACTGTTTATTGAAATTTTTTCTATTAAGGAAAATTTATTAAAATTTATTTATATAAAAGAAAAATCCATTAACACTGTTCTATAACATTAACAAAATTTCTATAAAAGAAAAATCATTAAAATTTTTTGTATGAATAAAACATTTATTACCATTTTTTTCATAATCGTTTTTCTATAAAAGAAAATTTTATAATACTTTTTATCAAATATAAAAACATAATTTTAGCAATTTTTCTATAAAGAAAAAGTCAAATTTTTTTGTTTTATAAAAGATAAATTAATTATAATATTTCCTTAGAAAAAATGATTAAAATTAAAAAAAAAATCATTTAG
>PYHX02000337.1:0-28651 GCA_004302925.2 Cochliomyia hominivorax | reverse complement strand
GTGGATGCCACTTCAATTTTATTATTTGTTGTAACCATATTGACGGGTGTGTTCATTTGGTCGCGTCGCACTTATGTTTATTGGCAACGTCGACGTGTTAAATTTGTCCAACCGACCCATTTATTGGGAAATCTTAAAGATGTGTTAAAAATGCAAAATTCTTTTGCGTTACAACTGCGCGATTACTATTTCAATGAACGTTTTACGCGCGAACCTTTGGTGGGCATTTATCTGTTCCATCAACCGGCTTTATTGTTGCGCGATTTACAATTGGTGCGTCAAGTATTAATCGAAGATTTTGTGAATTTTTCACATCGTTTTTCGAAATGTGATGGACATCAAGATAAAATGGGAGCATTAAATCTATTTTTCGCCCGCAATCCCGAGTGGCGTGATATACGCACAAAATTGGCACCGGTATTTACTACGGCCAAAATGAAACAAATGTTTTCATTAATGGAAGAGGTATGGATGAGTAATAAAGATATAAAGAAAATAACAACAAAAAATACATATAAGAAAATAACAAAAACATTTCTAATTTAGGTTGAGTAGTCTGGCATCATAATTAGTGTGTGTATTTCTTATCGCTTTTGTGTTTTCTTCTGCTCTCTCCCAAGACAACAAAATATTAGTCTCTCATTCTCTGAGAGTGTAACTTTGTTGTTCTCTGATTATGTTGAAAATTGTGTTGCCAGAAAAAGTTGTCGTCTGATCATTTTTATCAAAAATCATAAATTATAGCGATTTAACTTAAAAAGAGTTGTAAATAATGTTCTTAATCGTATAAATCAATCAATATATTTTGATTTATTATAAATCAAAATAATTTAAAGTTAATTAATTAGAAATTCATAATGGCTGGATTTATATTGGAATTAAATTATAATAAATTATTTAGAATTAACAATTCCAATTGCAGTATTAACTGCAACATTGTAGAGTATAAATGGATTTATAGCATTTCAACATTCATAACAATTCTAGCGGAAAATATAGCAATCAAGTGTATTAAAAAATATTGAACTGCATAAAAACTTATCTGAAACTGAACTAGAACTGAACCAGAACTGAATTAGAACCGGAATAGAACTGAACTGAAACTAAATTTGAACAAAACTAGAACTAAATTAAACTGAACTAAAACTAAAGTAGAACTAAACTAGAGCAGAATTAGAAGTGAACTTGAACTGAACTAGAAATGGACTTTAACTAACCTCTAACTGAACTAGAACTAAACTTAAATGAACTAGAACTGCAGAAGAACTGAACTAAAACTAAACTAGATCTGAAATAGAACTGACCTAGAAATGATCTAGATCTCATTTAGATCTAAAGTGAACTGAATTAGAAGTGAACTTGAACTGAACAAGAACTGAACTAAAACTAAACTAAATCTGAACGAGAACTTAATTAGAACTGAACTAGAAGTGAACTAGAACTTAATTAGAACTCAACTAGAAGTGAACTAGACCTGAACTAGAACTGACCTAGAAATGATCTAGCTCTCATTTAGATCTGAAGTAGAATTGAACTAGAAGTGAACTAAAACTGGACAATAACTGAACTAGAACTGACCTAGAAATGATCTAGATCTGAAGTAGAACTGAACTAGAAATGATCTAGCTCTCATTTAGATCTGAAGTAGAATTGAACTAGAAGTGAACTAAAACTGGACAAGAACTGAACTAGAACTGACCTAGAAATGATCTAGATCTGAAGTAGAACTGAACTAGAACAGAACTAAACTAAAACTGTAGTAAAGCTGAACTAGATTTGAGCTTAGACTAAACTAGATCTGGACTAGCACTAAATTATAACAGGATAAGAACTTAAAGTTTTTTGATGAGTTTATCGAATGCATTGATCGCATCATATATATACGTTCAGATTCACAGTCTGCTTAGGATTTTTTTTTTATAAAACTTTCTTCTGTACTTTTTAAAGGTTTTCAATTGTTCAAATTACAGTGTTTTAGAAAACCGTTATTTCCAAAATTTTATCTCAAATGATCGGGGAAGAGAAAATGAAAGCATTAAGGAGGAAGTGTGAGATTATAAAAATTTTAGTTATGTTCTATAAATTTAGAATTTATGCAAGTAAATCTGGCATATGAGAAAGGATTTTCATCTCTTTGAAATTAGTAATCATTAAATAATTTTCATAATGTCTTTTCTAATTACATTTTTTCCTTCCCCAATTTACAGATCGGTTATGATTTGGAAACTTATTTAGCTAAACTTACCAAAGATATGAAACATACCGGCGATGGCCCCATTGTGCAAATTAAAGATATCTGTGATCTATATAATACTGATATGATTGCAAGCATAGCATTTGGTTTGCGTACTTATTCGTTGCGTAATACGTATCGTGCTCAACTTTGTCGTCATAGTCATGAAATGTTTATATATCGTTTCGTCGGGCCATAGATCTATGTTTGATCTTTATAGTACCTAAATTGGTAAATCTAGTGCGTCCAAAACTATTTACCGCAGAGCACACAGAATTTCTAAGAAATCTAGTTGTTAGTATGCTAGAGGATCGTAGACGTTACGGTGGTCTGCGTAATGATCTCATTGAAATGTTATTGACATTCAAAATGGAAGCAGAACTTAATAAGGATAAATCACATTTTACACATCAACAAGAGTATCTAGTCGCTCAGGCAGCCACCTTTCAATTAGCTGGCATACAAACCTGTGCTTCAACGTTGGCATTCGCCCTGTACGAGCTGGCTCGTCAGCCAAAATTACAAGAACGTTTGCATTTAGAGATAAGAGAAACTATAGGTAAGAAGGAGCCACCCAATTCGTTAAATTTCGAAAGAGTGGAAAAGATGCCCTACCTAAGTATGGTGGTGGAGGAGACGTTACGTAAATATCCAGTAGTGCCATTTTTGGAAAGAGAGTGTACACCGTTGAATAAGAGACGTTTTGTATCATTCCGTCCTCATGCTGAGTGTATGGCCAGAAGGGGAATGCCGATTTATATATCTAATTTAGCTTTACATTATGATCCACAGGTAAGCACTTTACTTGTTTTCATGCTTAACTCAGGCGCTTTAATTTTATTATGTGTTTAGTATTGGCCCAATCCTGAACATTTTGATCCGGAACGTTTTTCACCGGATCACAAAAAATCTCATACACCTTTGTCATATTTACCCTTTGGTGCCGGTCCCCATCATTGTATTGCCCAGGTGTTGGCCCAACTGCAATTGAAATTAGGACTGATACATTTTCTAAATCGCCATCGTGTAGAAGTTTGTGATAAGACTGTCGATTCCATCAAGTTTGATAAACGCTACGCTCTGCTCACCCAAGAGGGTGGAATTTACTTAAAACTTGTTGAAATTTAGTTTATTTTTATCTTTTTTAAATAATTTATTTTTATTTTTTTCTCTTGATTTCTATTTTTTTCTATATAAATTTTTTAATAAATTTTGCGTTTAATGTAAATTATTTGTAAATTAAATTTAATTAAATTAATTAATATTATTATTGCTATTAATTCTTAATAAATTATATATATATTTTTTATATTTGTATATATTTTAAGAAACAAAACAAGAAGATTTTTTTTAAAAATTAAATTAAAAGAAAAAAACAAAAACAAATAAATTTTCAGTGTTTTTTGTTCAAGTTTGTTGTTTTTGGATGACTCGCTGAAATTTTTGTTTAGACACACGTCATCGGAACGCTTTTTTTAGCTTTTTTATCGGAAAAAATCGACAACAAAAAGAATAAACAAAAAACAGCGTCTAATTGAATGATAAGTTATCAGTTTGGCATATTGAACTTGTGGCATGATCGTTGCGGTGGTACACAAACAAAATGAAAACGTTGAAATAAAAAGCAGATGAGAAAGTTATGGGTAATAAAGACTTATTAAATGCCCTACACTATGGAATGAAATTTTATTTTGATATAAAATGATAATGAAATTGAGTTCATAGAGAATAGAAACAGTATTTCCATTACTTGTTCTGATCTTATTTAAAACAAGAATTGATCAGAAACTAAGCTGAAACAGACTTAGAACCGAATTATAATTATATCAACAACATTATAAACATCTCATCTCTAAGTAGGACATTTAAAACAACAATTATAGCATTAGGGAGAGTATTTTTATACCCTACAACACCATAGGTGGTGGGGGTATTAAGCGTTTGGGCAGTTATTTATAACCGCAGATTATTATTAGTGTAGGACTCATACAAATGTCCCCCCGGAATGGAGTTTTTAAGTCCATAAAATTTCTAAATAAAAAACGATTTTTATCAAGGTAAAGATAAATATAAGTTAAAACCGGAGTGCAAAATTAAACGAGGGTAGGTCAATAATTTTTTCAATCATCATATAACGCCAAAAAATCGCTTTTAAACTCATAAGTGTCACAAAATTGTCAGTATCATAATAATCAATTGCGCACATAAGCATAAATAAGAAAAGTAAATTAAACGAGGGCCGTTCATAATTTTCTCGTAGTTGATTTTTACAACCAACAATGTGGTGTAGATTATTACACAGCAGTCTTGACCGACTATAATATTTTACTTGAATTATTTTTCCTTTGTGTCGGAGTTGGTTAAAGGGACTAAAATTCATGGATGTGAGTACTATTCGTGTGATACCAAATGTTGTGTGCTTTAAATTAATATTTATGTCAATAAAAATAAAACAAATAGATGATCAAAACCAAGTTAAAATTGAAATTATGAATTTTGAAAAATTATGGAAACTTGATATTATGGACCTGGTAAAATTTATCTCTATTAATTGAGGTCATTAAGATTATAATTATCCTAATTAGTATCGTAATGTTGAAAATTGTAAGTAGTTTAGGTGCAATAATAAGCTAATCGGCACCATTTCACCAGGCCACTTTGTTAAAATAATCGAAATAGTTTTATTTTTTAAACATTTTCAACGTTACTGAATATTTCATATTAAGTAAAAATTTAAATTTGTAAAATGTAAATTTTAATGAAAATTTTAAATTTTAGTGAAAATTAAATTTTAATGACATTTTTAAATTTAAGTGAAATTTTTAAATTTTAGTGAAATTTTTAAATTTTAGTGAAATTTTTAAATTTTAGTGAAATTTTAAAATTTTGCTGAAATTTTTAAATTTTACCGAAATTTTTAAATTTTCGTAAAAGTTTCAAATTTTGGTAAAAATTTCAAATTTTGGTAAAAATTACAAATTTTGGTAAAAATTTCAAATTTTGGTAAAAATTTCAAATTTTGGTAAAAATTTCAAATTTTGGTAAAAATTTCAAACTTTGGTAAAAATTTCAAATTTTAGTAAAAATTTCATATTTTGGTAAAAATGTCAAATTTTGGTAAAATTTTATATTTTGGTAAAAATGTAAAATTTTGGTAAAAATGTCAAATTTTGGTAAAATGTCAAATTTTGGTAAAAATTTCAAATTTTAGTAAAAATTCCAAATTTTGGTAAAAATTTCAAATTTTGGTAAAATTTCAAATTTTGGTAAAAATTTCAAATTTTGGTAAAAATTTCAAGTTTTAGTAAAAATTCCAAATTTTGGTAAAAATTTCAAATTTTGGTAAAAATTTCAAATTTTGGTAAAAATTTCAAATTTTAGTAAAAATTCCAAATTTTGGTAAAAATTTCAAACTTTGGTAAAAATTTCAAATTTTGGTAAAAATGTCAAATTTTGGTAAAAATTTTATATTTTGGTAAAAATGTAAAATTTTGGTAAAAATGTCAAATTTTGGTAAAATGTCAAATTTTGGTAAAAATTTCAAATTTTAGTAAAAAATTCCAAATTTTGGTAAAAATTTCAAATTTTGGTAAAAATTTCAAATTTTGGTAAAAATTTCAAGTTTTCGTAAAAATTCCAAATTTTAGTAAAAATTCCAAATTTTGGTAAAAATTTGGTTTTGGCTTATATTTTTCTTAATTTGACTACGAATTTTTATAATATCCACCATTTTTTGCGATTTATGAGTTTGAAAGTGATATTTAGAAGGGTGGCTGTATGGGACCTATAAGAAATAATAGGCCGATTCTCGTATATTTTGGCACATCTTTTTAGAACATAATAAAACTAACTTTCGCAAAATTTGGTGTAAATCGTTTTATATTTAGGAATTTTATGGAATAAAAACCCCATTTCGGGAGGACATTTGTATGGGGCGTATATGAAATAATGGACCAACAATAAACAATTTCAATAGAAATTGAACCAAATTAATAGTACGTGCCAAATTTCATTAAGTTATCTACGACATGTACTTTGCGACAGCCTACCGTACGGACATTTTTTAAATCGACTAATAAAAATTCAAGTGAAAACTGCAACTGTTCTGAAAGTGAATATAACAATATTAAGTGAAAATCCCAATTCTCAGTGAAAATTAAAATTTTTAGTGAAAAATGAAATTTTTGGTAAAAATTGAAATAAAATGAACATTTTTGTAAATTAAAATTTTTATGTGAATTATGACATGACGTGATTGTGAAAATAAATTCCAAAGAATATTGAAATTTTAAGTGAAAATAACTTTTTTATAAAGATCACAATTTTTAGTAAAAATTTAAATCCGTATTAAAACTAAAAAAATTAAGTGAAAATCTAAATCTTTTTTAGTGAATATGAAATTTTTAATTTTACTGAAATAGAAATGTACCTCTTCGTACTTTCATATACTCAAAATTTTTATCTCGCTAAAAGTACTTTTAGCTTCAATTTTATTATTTTTCTCACTCATTTAGATCTCACCTTCATATCTACAAATAACGTTGTCATATCAAGTTATTGTTGATAATTCTATTTTTTGTTTTTTCGTTTTTTTCACTTAAAATTTGTTTATTTTTTCTTAGGAATATTTTTGTTGTCACTTTAATTTATATGAGAATTAAGTACTTTTTCACTTTGTAAGCATTTTTCCTCTTTCGTGTAGTTTTTGTCATTTTAGTTTCAACCACTAAATTTAAGTTTAAGTTCATTCACTTAAATTGAATTCATGATTTTTTTTTGTTATTTTTATACATTTTTTTATAAATACAAATAAATTGTACTCTAATATAATTTTATATATATAAAACAACAACAACAATAACAAAAAATGGGTCAATTCTTTGGGAGCGTAATTTGATTAATTCAAGCAAATATCACTTTAATCGTGATTCATTTAAAAAAGGGTGCACGAGTATAATAAATACGATCAGAGTAGTCAGTGTTGCCTATTTGGAGATTTTCTCCAAGTTGTAGAGATTAGCGGAAATGTTAGCAATTTGTGAAGCTTCTTTGGCGATTGAATTCATTTGATATGCTGATAGCAGATGCGTATAGCTTCATAACTTTGAAGCAAGCAAAAATTTTAAATTTTGACACCCTCTTTAGTGTTTAGAGTTTATAATTTATAAAGCTGCGTTTCTTCATTCCTATAAAATCGAATCTTCGCTTGTTGCGGATTTACCGTTTTTTGGATAATAAAACCCGTTAAATTGACGATAATCGTTAGATAAAATACTGGCAACACTGATCAGGGTAGTACTCTCTAAAAAATGAGAGACTGAGAGACTTAAATGAGAAGATAGAAATACAAGAGAGTAAAATGTATTGAATAAATAAATGAGTTTAAAGTTTTAAGGTGCAAAGTTCAATATTTAAGTAAATAATAAACATTTTTTTGTTGATGTCAACTAATTCGATAGATTTAAAAGCTTAAACTGTGAACAGAAGAATTTAAGTACATTTGTACGCAAGTGATCATGTATGTTTCACAAATACAAAAATTAGTGAGGAGTTTGATTGGAAAAAAGCACGTTTTAGTTTCATAAAAGTACTAAATGATATTTTTGATAACTTTGAAAGTCATAGATTTAATGATTAAGAAGTGTTAATTATAAGGAGTGAGATGGGAAAATTCTTAACAAAACAAATACTAATTATAGAATGTCTAAAGAACTTTAACAGTTCTCAAATTTGGTCTCAATCATATTCTCACGGAGCACTTTTATTAGACAAATTGAAGAGCGGTTAGGATCAAAGAAAGGGGCATACTCTATGCAATGCGTATATTAAACAACATTTTAAAACGGGCAAAATGTCCGTTACATGACTATTTTTGATATGTGAAATTTCTTGCTTAAGAGAATTTATGTGCATCACAGCCTTTGGAAAAAGGCTAATATGTTAACAAAAACGGAACCTCTAAACCAACAGTTTAATTTTTTATTGAATTGAGATTATTATTGTAATTTACAAAAATATATTTTTATATTTTTTCATCACAAGTCATGAAATTGTGAACCTCTTTTGGAAAACCTTCATTAATATTTTTTTAGTGCCTTCTGACACTTTGTTCGAACAGATAGTCCATCTCCATTTAAAATCTACCACACTTTTGGACACCATTTTTTTGTGCTCTCTTTTAACAAGAGCGCATATTTCTCCACTGACCTTATCTCCGGGAAGTATGGAGGATTTGCCCTTTTTTGTAAAATTTCCACATTATTGTTTTTGTACCACTCAAGGGCTTGTTTGCCATAGTGACAGATTGGCCTGCCAGGCCAAAATAAGTGAGCACATTATGAAGTCTTATGAATGGAAGCAGCCATTTTGGTAAAAATCCCCTGATGTAACTTTCGGCATTTATAGAGGCCATTCTTACAAATGATTGTCTTCTTGTGCCACAAATGCATATTGCTTGCCTTTCCAAGATCTTTTTGGGAAATTTTAAATGCTTTTGTGTCCTAAAATTTTTTTAACAGTCCCACAAGCATAAGCAATATAAAACTTTTGACCAGCAATTTGCGAATAATCTGCCAGAACATGCGTTTCGTCATTCATTATGCAGCGGAAATACTTTTTTATAAAACTTTATTTCAATTTCGTTGCTCTGTTTTTGGCCTCTAAATTTTTTGCAGCGTTCCTGTCACGAACATTTCTGAGTCTGGAATATTTTTTACCTGCATAAGTTTTAGCTTTTCATACCAAATAGCCCGAACACTGCTTTCCTATGTTGGGAGCTCTTTGTAAATGCTTTATATTTTTGGCTTTACACACATCATGTGGACCACTCCTTTTACTTGAACCAGGTTTTCTATCAAGGGACAGGTTCTCCCGGTAGTGCTTGGTAACAGTTTGACAAAAGATCTTTGTATGCTTGTTGAAAATATTTTAGTACGCACTTTTTTCTGGTCACTCGTATTAATCAGATTAAAAATATTCAATCGTTTGTCATTTAACATTTTAACTGATATGTTTTATAAAGTTAACTTAATAAAAAACGTGTGTTAAGAATTTTTCGATCTCAATCCTAACATATGTTCTACAAAAATAAAAATTTGTGATGGATTAGATTGGAAAAAAGTACTTTATTTAGGTTCCTAAAAGTACTAAATTATATTTTTGATAACTTTTTATGGGGACAAATGATCATATAAGTTATTTAGACTGTAAAAAGTAAATTATAGTAATTGAGGTGATAATTGATAAATAATTAACAATTATTACATAATTAAAATAAAAAACTTTCTTAACAGTCCTATTTTTCTTAATAACTAAGTAATTTTTATTATTTTCCTATTAATACAAATCAAAGAGTCATTAAATCTTGTCTTTAAGATTATATTTTATTGTGACTTGACAAAATATTTTCTCTAAATTAACTTAAAATACAAATAAACTTTATTTGTTAATGAACTTTTTATTTGTCAATAAATATTTATAAATTGTTTGGTATTTGCTGGTGGTCACTTTTATGAATTTCTTCAAATACTTTTCAATAAAATCATTAATTAAGGTGTAAAGTACTGAAATAATAAAACAGCTGGCGAAAGAAATTAAATTTTTATTTGTTAAACAATTATTAAACAATAAATTAATGAATAAATTTATAAATAATGAATTATTGAAAAGGCACTTTAATAACAATAATTGAAGGTTTTTATAAATAGAAAATAAACAATATTGGAATAAGTTCATGTTTAAATAAAAACAATAAATTAATTTCAATATTTTAATTTTTACAATTATTCTAGAATTTATTTGAATTATAATATTTGACAATGACTTCGATAAAATAATGCAAAACATGCAATATTTATTTCCAAATGAAAGATTTTAATTTTAGTGAAAATTTTAATTTTAAATAAGATTGTTAATGATAACTTTGTGTGAAAGTTTTAGTAAAAATCTCAATTTTTAGTGAAAATTTTGGTGAAAATAAAAATTTTTAGTGAAAATGACATTTTTTAGTGAAAATAAAATTTTTTAGTGAAAATGACAATTTTTAGTGAATATAACAATTTTAGGTGAAAATAACTATTTTTAGTGAAAATTACAATTTAGTGAAAATGACAATTTTTTGTGAAAAAGAAATTTTTTTAGTGAAAATGAAATTTTTTTAGTGAAAATTTCTATTTTTAGTGAAAATGAAATTTTTTTAGTGAAAATTTCTATTTTTAGTGAAAATGAAATTTTTTTTTAGTTAAAATTTCTATTTTTAGTGAAAATTTCAATTTTTAGTGAAAATGACAATATTTAGTAATGACAATTTTTAGTGAAAATGAAAATTTTTAGTGAAAATGACAATTTTTAGTAAAAAAGACAATTTTTAGTAAAAATGACAATTTTTAGTGAAAATGACAATTTTTAGTGAAAATGACAATTTTTAGTGAAAATGACAATTTTTGGTGAAAATGAAAATTTATGGTGAAAATGAAAATTTTTGGTGAAAATAAAAATTTTTAGTGAAAATGAAAATTTTTAGTGAAAATTTAAATTTTTAGTGAAAATGAAAATTTTTAGTGAAAATGAAAATTTTTAGTGAAAATGAAAATTTTTAGTGAAAATTTAAATTTTTAGTGAAAATGACAATTTTTAGTGAAAATGACAATTTTTAGTGAAAATGACAATTTTTAGTGAAAATGACAATTTTTAGTGAAAATGACAATTTTTAGTGAAAATGAGAATTTTTTAGTGAAAATGACAATTTTTAGTGAAAATGAGAATTTTTTAGTGAAAATGACAATTTTTAGTGAAAATGAAAATTTTTATTGAAAATGACAATTTTTAGTGAAAATGACAATTTTTAGTGAAAATGACAATTTTTAGTGAAAATGACAATTTTTAGTGAAAATGACAATTTTTAGTGAAAATTACAATTTTTAGTGAAAATGACAATTTTTAGTGAAAATGATCATTTTTTTGAAAATGACAATTTTTAGTGAAAATGATCATTTTTTTGAAAATGACAATTTTTAGTGAAAATGATCATTTTTTGTGAAAATGACAATTTTTAGTGAAAATGACACTTTTTAGTGAAAATGGCACTTTTTAGTGAAAATGATAATTTTTTGTGAAAATGACAATTTTTAATGAAAATGAGAATTTTTAATAAAAATGAGAATTTTTAATGAAAATGGCAATTTTTAGTGAAAATTACAATATTTAGTGAAAATTTTTAGTTAAAATGATAGTTTTTAGGCTCTAAACTTAACTTTCTTCAGCATCAGAATCTTACAATTTTTGAGCATGAAATTACGAAAGCTCTGTCAGGACATATGTTTCTACATCTATTATCCAACAAGAAAATTTTTAAAGAAAAATTGATTTCAGTTTCCACGCCTTTTAATTTTCAGCAGAGCTTTGTTGGAAACTTTTGAACCTTGTATGTTTCTTAACCTTCATTAGCTTTAACTTTTCGTATCAAATAGTCCGATATCTGAGCTAAAGGGACAGCTTTTCTATCGAATGTTTTGGGATCTCTGTTAAAACTTGAGATCTCTTTTGAATCATGTACAACATTCCCTCTACTGGAATCAGGTTTTCTTTTAACGGACAAATTGTCGCGGTGATGTTTAATAACAGTTTGACCAAACACCTTTGAATGCTTCGCCAATTCATTTGTTTGACATTAAACATAATGACTGACATGCTTTACAAAGGTAACTTGATCCAAAAAGGTCAAATTGTAATCGGGTTTAAATTTTAATGAAAAACGTGCGATAGAAGTTTTTCGATCTCACTCCTTAGTACAATACACCATATCTCAGGCATGTATAACAAGAGAGCTATAAGAAGTTATGGACCGATTCTAGTAAAATTGTGTTTTTGGTGAAAATATGATGAAAAAAATAAAAGACCATTCAAGCACTTCCTTAGATCTAGTTATTAGGAATAGGAATCAAGAATTATCGTTTCATTTGCAGCAAAGATATAAATCCGATCTTGTTCAGCAGTGAAAATTTAATTTTCTTTATAAATATTTAAATCATATAGTTATTGGAAAAAAGATGATAATTTCAGACAGGTTGACATATAAATTTGAATCATTTTTTATTTCTTCAATTTTTACTGAAACTTCACAAAATTTATCTGAAAGTAAATCGAGTTAAAAGTATTTCAAATACTTTCTTTTAGGTTAATTTATTCAGAAAAGGGGTTTTACTTGTTCCAGTAATTTTGAAAATATTTAATATTTGTTAAGGCATTAACATAAAAATATTTGCTTAAAAAAACAAAAAAATAATAATTTCAAATACGTTTAGATGTATTTACGCGCCCCTGCTAAAAGCGTGAAAGTCGAAGAAACCCCTTCTTAACTAAAATAAAAAATGAGACCTAAATAAATGTTAAATTTCCAAGAAAACAAGCGAAAACAAATCAAATAAGTAGATGTTTGAGTAAATGCATGTATATATGTGTGTGTTTGTATGTGTATGTGTGTATAATATTTATATAAATTTGTTTTATTTCTTTAAATTGTTACAAAATCTAAAAAAAATCCTTTTTTTCTCTTGAGTTCTATTAATCTAAGATTTCACATTTATTTGTAATATTTGCGGTAGCAAGCAAATGATTCTAAGAAGCTAAATTACAATAAATTCAAAAGACAGACAGATGGACGGACGGTCACTTACACACACACACACATGCTTTAGTGCTACAATAAAATAAACCAAACATTTGTTTGACCATTCGAACCAACATAACTAAACGAACTAAATGAACAGACAAGATGTATATTGACAGAGAAGGACGGACTTTGATATAACAAACTATAGAGGGTCGTCAGTTTAAACATGCGAGTTATTAGACATAAACCCTTTCTTTTGGTTATGTGGGCGACTGAAATCAACACTGAGAGAAATAAGTTAATTAAAATGAAAATAAATTCAGAATCTCTTCGTGTAAAATTATTCTAGATTGAGAGAAACGTGAAGGGCATTATTTCTTAAAATATGATACATGGAAGCACTGTTGCCAGATTTTACGATTTATCATCATTTTAGGATCTTTTAGGATTTCAGGAGGCGAATATGGCATTTTGATGATTTAAAGGTTTATGTTTTGGGACAATAACTTCAATACATTGTCAATGTTAATAAATCTTAAAGACCGAAGTAAAACAAGACCTCTTGAACTGTTTGGCGAAACTCGTAAAATTAGTTTTATTTTAACGAAATAGAAACGAGTTTTCTGAAAATTTCCCGTAACACGTCATGTTATATGTCATTATACCCTACACCACCATAGATGGTAGAGGTATTATGCGTTTGTGCAAATGTTTGTAAAGGGCAGAATAAATAGTCCCACCACTATTTTTTAGTATATCGTTCGACTCAGAATCACTTCCTGAATCGATTTAAGCATGTCCGTTCGTCCGTCAGGCCGTACAGATCGTAATTTTGAAGATATTTTTATGATATTTGGCACGAAGTATTACTTTGGTCCAGGGAAGATGTTTATTAAAAATTAATATGATCGGCCCATTATTTCAAACAAGCCCCATACAAATTCTATTTTCACGATTTTTTGAGGATTTTGAAATTTAAATTTGACGATTTTGCTCAAATTTATCTGGCAACTATGCATGGAAGGCTTTTTTAATCTACAGTATGTTATAAAAGCCTCCACCCAATAATCAATGTTTTAGAACATTTTTATTTCAGGTCTTTTGAAGAAATTAATTCAGATTGGAACATCTTTCTTTCTCTCTATTGATCTATGAATCTTCTTTTTGCTATTTAGGGTGTTTTAGTTCCTTTTCTTGGAAAAATGGTGTGGTGATTAGGTTTTTTGGTTTTTCCTTTTTAAAATTAATGACTTGTATTTGAATTTATCACAATGATTATTTAAATATTTTGTAAGAACTAAATGATCTTAACCGATCACGATCGTCCAAGTTTTTTTACTTCCCTCTGTTCATAAGCCTCCTTTAAAGAAAGACATACATATATATTATTAATGCAACTAGTGACTTTGAGGTCTATCTTCAAAAACCCAGATATGCTCTTAATGATCTTGATCATTATTTTAAGATCCACGATCATCCATTATATTTTAATGATCTCTGATATTAAATCAATTACTCCTTTTCCTTTTTCTAAATGCTGACATTAAAAAGGCATAAGTACGGAAATATGAAATCCATTTATATGCCTCATCTTTTTTGATATGTTTTAGCCCTATTAGTACCTACTTCCGTCTGTCTGGCTGCCCATGTAAGCATTGTGAACAAAATGCCGGTAAAGATATCTTGATGAAATTTGGCCTATAGAAGATACCTATTGAAATTGGTAGTAACAGGCCCATTATTTCACCCTACCTTCCCACAAATATATGCACGGAATGGTATTATAAGCTCATAAAAGTCTTATATATAAAAATATACGAGGATCGGTCTGTTACTTCTTATGGGTTCTATGCAACCCCCCCATTCCAAATATTGTTTTGAAGGTCATAAATCTTATATAAACATGCATTGGTTAAATCAAAATAAATAATAGAAACAAACGATTTGCAAAATTTTATTTGGGTCGGTCTATAGTTTCTTCAAGCTCTAGAAAAAATATTTTAAAACTCATAAATTTCACATAAATGATGTTAATTTCATAAAAAGTCATTTACTTTTAAGCAAAATCAGAATAATAAATTATACGATGGTCCACCATTAATTTTTTGCAGCTGTCATTTACAACGAACAATGTGGTGTAGGGTATTGCATAGTCGGGTTTGAACGACTATAAAATTTTTCTTCTTTAGATTTTTGATCTTTTCTCAGGTTGAACACCATTTAATAGGTCTTGATTTTAAGAATCAAAATTCGGGAGGTGATAAAGTGCTCACCTCATAAATACCAATTACCTGACATTGCTTAAAGGATCTACATTATCTCTATTTGAGTTTAATAAGTACTTTTTAGAATGACTTTTTTATTCCTGCTTTGAAAACGTTATTTTGTTTAGATTTTTCACTGAGTTTGGGTCTTAACTTTTTTTCTCTCTCACTCTTTTTTTTTCTCTCCTCTTTATTTATTAGAAAACTTCGTATCATCAAGAAAAACTGCTCTCCCCTAACTTATTTTTAAATCGGATTAAAACTCCGTTTTAGGTTGTTGAATTTCTTTAAGTGTAATTTTTATTTAATTTCAAATGTATAATTTTGGTTCAATATTTAACCAGGAATGTGGCAAGTTTAATTGTGTTGCGCCTTTTACTTTATGATCCTGCGATATTTCGCAAGATCCTTTTTAGTGCAAGGAGCCGCGTTTGTTGCAATTAGTTTCTTAATAAATGAGTGTGAGTAAATGGTAGCATTATGCTAATGAGGGCTACAACTGCTACCAATTCCTTTAGTTATTTATTATCGATTTTATTTCACTTAAAATAAATTACTTTTTGTCTTAAGCGGTTATACGTTCGGTAGTTTTTCTATTGATCCTTTTAGCGGCAAATTATAGCGATCCTTTTCATCTTCTTAACCATTACAAATTTTGGTGCGAAATTTATTGTGGAAGGATTTTCAAGGCGTTGCGCTTAATTTTTGCCATTAAGAACGAAATTCGTTCAAATGCCGGCAAAGTTTAGTGATCTATTGTTGTGTGTTAATGTGTGGGTGATTCGGCATGTTAAAATCGAAACTGTTGGGAGGTTTTTGATTTTTACCGCATTTTTGTTTTGTTTAAATGGAACATGTTAATTGGAAAGTAGCGAAAATTATTTGGGTTTAATTGGTGGTAAAAATTTCCTATTTCTATTTAATTCAAAATATTGGGTTACATACAAAGTATTTGGCGATTTTTATTATTTAAATACTTTCGACTCTCGAAAATGTTGAATTGTAGTTATTTGATCTCGTCCTTTGAGTAGTGACACAAAAGTTTGTGACAAGATCACTAATAAATCTTTTGAAAATGTTTATATTGACTCAAATAAGTCTGAAATATCGATAACACTGTGTAGAAGAATTTCGCCTTTCAAAGGTCTTCCAAAAAACCTCTATGTGAGGGAAATATCTGGATTTAAAAAACCACTGCACTTTTCGAAGTTCCAAGTTTTTCGTCAATAGAATTAAGAAACTTCTCGAATTATTCCCAAATTGATTAATATTTTTTTGCCAAAAATCATTAAAAATTTCTTGTACATTTTAAATTTGTTTAAAATAATTAATGCGTTTTTTTATTAATTTCGTTCTATTTTTAAATTGAGTCACTAACCATTAGCCTTGACCTTAAAAATAATTTTAAATAATTAATAACAAAATTTTATGTTAAATAGCAGACCCAACAACAAAAAAGCAAATATTTATCTGTCAATAGAGAAAGTGACAAGTAAGAATATATATATATTCGGCTATAACGAATCTTCAATACCCTTCATTATGTTTCGTACATGTTCATTGTATGCACATACACACACTCACAAGCGCAGTATTTCTTATATTTAACAAAGAAACCTTTATGAGTCATAAAATTAGTTATATTTTTGGCTATAACTTTTGTTCTATGAACCGATTTTGATATTTTTTTGAATGGTAGTGAGGTATATATTTTTTGATATTCAGAAATAAATTTATTCTAATTTGTCGATTCATAATTGATAATTAATTTTACGAAAGTTCTTCGCTTTAATTTAGGGGTTGTCTCAGATATCGGTCTATATCTTTTAAAATACTAAATCGATTATGCTGGTTTCAAATAGAAAACTTCTCAAAACTGTAGGCAATACTCGGGCCAAATTTCATTAAGCTCTGTCAATTATTGCGGATGTGAGTGTGCCAAAAATAGGCGTTACTCACGGAATGACAGAGTTAATATAACTTTTTCACCACTTACAGTGGTGAAGGGTATAAAAAAAGTAAAAGTATAGAATAGTAGAATAAAACAAAATAAATAAATAAATAAATTCTACGTAACTTAACAAAACGAACAGTGATAAGTCACTAATTAAGAGACAAACATATCTGTATTATAGACTTGACCTATTCTATGAAGTATACTTCAACCAAAAACCTGTTATAGAAAGTTAACTAGAAAACATACAAACGCATATACACACATACAAATAAGTAAGTTAATAAAAAAAAACCAAATCAGTGGAACGATTATGCTTCAACCGATTATGAAACAATATTCAAACAAATATTTCAACTCATTTAGATAAATATCTGTATTATCAACAGTGGATCCAACAATGTTTCTTTTATTACAAATAAGTTTTATTGATGGAATTGCAGTGTAATTATTGATGAAATTACATGTAATGAAATTACAGCACAGGGATGGACCACCTGTGTATATAGTACTTATGATTATTTAAAAAATCACATTTATAAATACGCCTCTTAAAGTTTAACAGTTATTTGGATCAATGCAAAATTTTTATACACTTTACGACATGTGAAATATAGGTGGTTTTGGTTCGGTTAGGTTGACGAGAGAAGTTCAATCTCGTAAGGAGGTCTCATGTCCATTGGCACAGAAGTGTACAGTTCACTTTTCGCATTTGCATTATGTCTACAAAGGTGTCATCCATAATATTTTGGAATCTCTGAGTTGTGAAGTCTGGGCAATAGTAAGCCCTGCAATAGCCGTCATCGGCTGTTCCAATGCGCTTAAAGCGTGCCTGAAGATTAGAGTATTCTGTAAAGATTTTCTCCTCATATGAATATCCCTAAAGTCTCTTTGTAATTCTGGCAAATGTTCGTTGAAGCCTCGCTAAAAGGCATTGGACTTTGTAGGATTATATCTCGCAGATCTCTAGCTATGATTATTAGATTATTTGCTTTCTCATTCCCAACAACTCCCTGGATTATGTGTCCTCTTCAATCCTTGGAATATTCTTTGTAGAACCTTTACATTGCAGGATATTTCTATGCTTGGTATTCCTAGATGAAAAGGCCTGAATTATCATTTGGCTATCTTTATATCTCAAGTTAGCCTGATTCGCCTTCAGCCTGTCTAATCGCAGTAAGATTGTTGCGGTATTCAGAGGGAAATTCTGATTTCCTGTTTGAACAACCGTCCGTATGACTGACAATCTTGTATCAGCTTAATGGCATGGACCATTTTTTGCCTGATGTCAATATGCTGTCAGTGCAGCCTCATTTCGATCGGTTGGATGAGGAGTATTGTTTCCGATGCTGGCTGGTGCAGTCTTCATGGCACCGCTTGTACGTAATCAGTACCATCCTTCTTTAAATCAAAGTCCATCAGACTACAGAAGCATAAGTATACAAAGGCCTAATAACGCTTCTGTAGAGCCATTATATCAATTTTGGATTGAAACCTCTAATGGTTCTGCTACATAATGACCAACATCTTTGGGCCTTAGTTGATCTTTCCTCCAGGTGTGGTCTCCACTTCAGTTTCCGGTCCAGGATGACCCCAAGTACTTTACTTGGTTTAATATATTTTCTAGTTTTAGAAGCGAGGGTATTCATAGTGAATAATTTACGATAATCGTGGCTAAATGCAGACCATGCCCAGCTATGTGCAGTATTTAGAGTCTGTTTTAACTTCTACACAATTAACTTCGATTTCCCCTGCAGAAGTATTTAAAACTTTCGTTCGCGTATTAGTAGGTTCACACCCCTTGTTGGTAAGTATCCCAAGAGACTGTGTATAAATGTACTCCATATTTGGTGATAGCATGCCCCTTGAGATGTACCCACTTGACGTAACCTCTTTTTAATATTATACTCCCCGCAATTTATCCATCTATTCCTTAGCTTATGGTCAATATAATTGATAATTTCCAGAACTTGAAAATTTCCCCACTTCAAATCCTTCTCGAAATACTAAAATTTCCAACAAGTGGCCGATTACAACTACAAAATTGCTTAATTTTACATATTTTCTACTTTACAGTTTGTTTACAAAATATTTTCTCTTTTTTTCATTTTTAATAGAAAACAAAATTTCCAACGGTTTTCCTTTGATCTTTCATACGTCTTTAAGCGAAATCATCATTGCGATAATAAATTTGTATATGAAAAGAAGGCGCCTTTATTTTAACCATTAAAACCAACATAGAGAAAACAAAGAGTGTGGCCCACACTTTGGCGAATTTAATGCGATTTTTGTTTTAAGTTCGTTCATACGTTTATTTTTCTTTCTTTATGAATTTTTTATATTTTATTATCATTATTTTCCATAAAAGAGTGATTTTATATGTATGAGTTATGATAAATAGCTGCCATTTTTAATGGCAAACATATTTGTTGTTTAGCAAACATGACATAAACATCATTAAAATAATGCGCCAAAAAAATTATACATTTTTATGAGAACGATATATAGAAGATGATAATGTAAGATGAAAAAGATGTTATTACATGTAAAAGAAATTTTGTGGGGAAATTTCAATTTTTTGTATGAAAAATATATTGAAAATTGGTTGTGGATAACACTCTGTCGAAATCCTTAAGTATACACATAGAGAAAAATGTATGGTTACTGTAACCATATTCGAGAAGAAAACATTTTATGGTTATAATTGATTTTGTAGCACCTGATATTTTGAAATAAACCAAAAAAATGGTTGGCAATCCGGTGAAGAGGGTATATTAACTAAATAACGCTAAGAAAGAATAATCTCAGACCCTATAATGTATATATTCTTGCTGTCTGTCTGTTTGTCTGTCTTTTGTTGGCATGCTCACATCTACAATAATTGATAGAGCTCATTGACATTTGACCTGGGTATTTATTATAGTCCTGAGAATTTTTCTGATTTAAAATAATCAGTTCCAGGTTCCATATTTTAAAAATCTAGACCGTTATTTGAAGCAACCTCTAAGTTCAAGCAAAAAACTATTGTAATTGTCAATTATAAGTCGATAAATTAGAATAAAACTTTGCTATTATATTAAGCTTTTTGTACTTCATTACCATTCCAAAAAACTATAAAAATCAGTTCAGCGGAAAGTTATAGCCTAAAATGTTATTAATTACATGAGTGATTAGGTATTCCGTGTTATAACTAAGAAAAACTTTTGTATATTGTATACGTTTGTAAGTGTATGGATAGAGTGTGTATGTACGAAACATAACGTATTTACCTCAGACGCTTTTGTGTTGGAGAGTACTGAAGACTCGGTTTAGCTGAATATAGCATTCTTACTTATTTCGTCAACACTTCGCCCACAAAACCCTGAGCAAAGTCAAAAATAAATAATAAATATTTAATGTTCAAAGCCAAAACCCTACACTGCAGCTGTTCTGTAGCTGGTTAAAAGCAAAGAGTTTGGAATATAACATTAACTAAGTTCTAGAGGAGGAGGAGAGATTTATTTTTGTACCTTTCCTGAATGAGTCGTTATATACGGGAGACTAAATTTTAGACAGAATAAAATTGTGTGTTTAGTCCTTTCACATCGAATCAGATTTATGACTTCAAATTTTAAAGGATTTGAATCTATTTCAAATAAAAAAATAATGAATGAATATGAGTGTCAAATACTTGCAAAATATTGAAATAATTAATCTGAATTATTCAGTTCAATATGCAGTATAAGGATGTAATTACATTGACATTCCATATGTAACATCACGAAGGAATTATTTGAGACCAATTGAAAGTTGAATTCATTTAGCCACGTTCGAATGCTGGATGTTGATGAAATTTATCATGAAGATTTATTTTTCTCAGGTACAACAAGTGTAAAGCAAAGTAGCTTAATTGAGGTTAGGGAGCAAAAAATATAGATGTTTACTGTCTAGTTGGCGCAGCCATTCCCATTACTGACACAGAGATTGCAGCGAAATGCTGCCAACAAAGTGTATTCGCATGACTTTAAAAGCAAGACATTCCTGGTCTAGATTCGATGTCGTGTAGACACCCGTGAGGTTTCGTTGCCTTGAAGATGGTAAAAATCATGACATCTCAGTCTATTGCTGCAATCTCAGCCTTCAGAATATTACACTAAACCGGAAGTTTGAAAGACATTCTTCCATAATGACACGTCCACCTACTTTGTTTACATTTTTCGAGCCATGACTGTAGATGCCCAGTGTACTCTCATGAGGGACAACCAATGCCAGCGAATCTTTTATATAATGAGTAAATGCCTTATGCAGAAGTGGGAATGGGATGCATAACTCTATGATTTCAGGATTATCTCTGCCATTCCCAAGATACTCACATGACTATACCTAATGTATCTCCAGTTCCCCGTGGTATGCAGTCTTATCGCTCTTTTGAAGAACGAATTCAAGCGGTAAACAGTTGAGGATCGCAATATAGTTTTAGGTTATATAGTGCTCTTAGTCGATGTTGTATATTAAAATATATATTTAGAAAGATATGTGATAATTCAAATTTCGTATATCTCGAAATTTGGTAGTCCATAATATTTATACTGCGTTATAAAGTCCATGTCTCAAATGTGATATTAATTATTCATTTGTAAGGGGGGAATCGATTCCAGTAACATTTCATACTAAGGACAATTGCATGAAATAAAAACTTTCAGTTTTTCAAGTAAAATCTCAGATATTGGTCTACAAAGGTTTTTCCTACTGAAACGCTTTTATTTTCTTCAAATATGAAACTCTCTCAACTTTGTAAATTATAGTCTGAGTCAAAATCGATTCAGATTTTCATTTGATGTAAGATGATATATACATTATGAGATCTTAGATGATTTATTACAAATGGAATGACAAAATAAATATACTGTGATTATCATTTTGGTGGAGGGTATAAAAACTAAACTGCAGATTTCAATCAATGAGTTGAAGGAGATGCAAGTGGAACCTAATATTTTACTCACCTTCAGAATATCTTAAATTTTTGCTACTTTGTCCTGAACGCAGAGTTTCCTAAATTTGTTGTATTTTGCTTGAGAGAAAAAAAAACGAAATCTTCAAATATAAAAATATGTCACTTGAAAAAAAACACCAACAAAATTCAATTCCCTCTATACATGAATGAATATCTTTTATTTGAGTTATTTTTGCACAAACACACAATACATTGTGTCTGTTTATAAAATAAACAATATTATTTCATGATCTGTTTGTAATTCAAAAGAAAAAGCAGCTTAAATCTTTAAAATCCTCTTACGTTTCGCACTTCTATTGTAACAAATACCCGATTATAGACGATATATTTTGCAAATGATTTAGATGATGTTTATCGTAATACTTTTTCCTTTTCTTCCTCTTGTTTTTCTTTTTTGCAAAAGAACTACTTGAAGAAGCTGGAATTTATAAGTATCAATTTTGTTTAAAAAAAAAGATAAAAATCATAGGAAATTATAAAATGATGAAGATCTGAGACTTTAGAGTCTTCGATTAGATATTATTACATCAATGAGGATGAAGAAAATAGGAAAAAAGTGAACATTAAAATATTTTTGTTATTCAAGTTACAATTAGTTTATCATGAATTTAAAATCTAGAGCTCTTCCGTAACCTTTTTGGAAGAGATAGAGAGATACCTGTTCCTTATTCTGAAGCGAAATCAGCATAAAATTTAAAATATTCTTTAGTTTAGGTAATTTCTTCTGTTTAAGTTACAAAATACTCAAGTGTCTTAAGGGAATTACATCATCATCATCAGAGTCTCATCAATGCAAGCTGTAGATGATGATGATGAGGATGATGTCTTCATCTGCTTATTTCAGCACCATTAACCAAAACATTGTCTTTTATTTCTTTTATTATTTCAACTCACCCTACTTTCTCTGTCATACTCGCAGTCAGTCATCCCCCCTGTATGAATTTCATTCATATGATTTTTATGCATTAGAATTTAAATTTATGCTCTTCTTCTTCTTTATTTTTTGGAAGGAAGTAGCAATTTGCTCTCGTCAATGAACCATAAAGTGGCGGTATTTTGTTTGTTATGATTTGTTGTTGTTTTTAGAAAAAAAGTTACTCTAAAACAAATAAATTTCGGCATGAATTGTAAAAAAGGAGGCTTATAACATCTTGTTTGTTATTATTATTTTTTCGTATCCTCATCAAATTGTTAAGATCCTTGTTATAGTTGTGATTTGTAAAAAATATGTGTGTTTTTTTCATTCAAGAAATAAAAAATGCGTTCCCCTTGCGATTGTAATTTTTTGTTGTCATGAGGTAAATGTTGCAATAATGACGTTCTTATTTGTATCTGTTACAATTTTTTCCGTTTTTGATTTTTTAGTGATTTAACAATTTTCTTTATGAAAGAGAAATAAATTCGTCTTGGCAAAGCGATTTTGTTTTTTCTTTTTCAATTTAAGGAAAATTTGTTAATTACTTGTCAGCACCTTTGTACTGCTGCATGTATTGTATTAAGGAGGTAATTATGCAATGCAGTTTTTGTCATTATTTTTTTATAGGAAGATCAAAAGGTACCGATTTTTAAATAATGTAGCATTTAGAAAAATGTTATATTTCTAATGAAGATTTCATAAAGTAAATATATAATTGGACTTAATGCACAGTGGTCCCAAAACACTTTTTGAATATACTTCTAAAACTTTGTAACTAGTACTCCACCATATGCAGTTCAGGAATTTTGTGTTGTACTGATGTTTGCAATGGAGACTCAATATAATGCCACCCTCCACAGCTGTCGATGTAATGCTGTAAACCATCAATTGGTCGCAATTTTGCAAATATCTCGATGAAATTCGGTACAGATGATTTTTTGAACCATTGATGATGATGGATCGAATATTTATGGCAGCTTCTATAAAAATGATCCATTGGAATGGAATTTTAAGCACATAAAACATAGAGCTATGAATTTTTTTTTTTTTTGATTCAATTTATTACAAATAAATTTTGTCTTAATCCAAATCCACATGTCATATTTCATGAAGTTAGGTCCACAAATGACTGTAACTCCCACACAAATCCACTTCTTATTTCAATCAAATTTCGTATGGTAATGATTTATACAATCAAAAATCCCTGTCCAAACTTTAACGATATATAATTTCCTGTAGTCCCCAAAAATCGTGTCATAAAAATATTTTAAATAAAAATTTTTCAAGTCCATAATTATTGATGGTGTGATGGTGTAAGGTATTATATATCCAATCTTAACTGATCATTGCCTTTAAAGTTGAAAGATTCGAAGTGAAACAATTTCTCTATATTTAAAAAGCGACTTTATTGAGAGAGAGAGAGAGAGAGAGAGAGAGAGAGAGAGAGAGAGAGAGAGAAAGAAAAGGAGAAAATTGGGTTTCTTTTAAAGAAAAATTTAAAATTTGAATCCTTTTTGTTTAACACCATATACTCCATGCCTTTGAATATTTGTCCTTTTTATAGCCTCTATCATCACAAGTTCACTACTTGACAAAGCTTAATCTGAGTCGATTAAGCTATATCCGTCTGTCTATTGGAAACATTCTTACACCCAAAATAATAGACAAAAACTCAATCAATTCTGTCAGACCATTTGTTAAGCAGTTTTCTTTTGCAAAAACATACATATAGAATAGATAATCCAACTCCACTTAAAAGGTAAAACACCTTTGGACACCATTGTTGTGCTCTTCAATTCTCCTTTACCAAGAGCCCAATATCTCTCTACTGGCATTAATACCGGGCACTGTGAGGGTATTGCAACTTTCAGTATAAAAACCACATTATTGCTCTTGTACCACTCAAGCCCTTATTTTTCATAGAGCCTAGATGAAAAGTCATTCCAAAAATAAGTGGACAATTATGAAGTCTTATAAATGGAAATGGCCTTTTTTGCTTGTCATACCAAGAATTTCTTTTGGGGAATTTTGACTGCTTTTAGGACTTAAACTTTTGTTTTTCCAGGAAGTTGTAAAAAATCTGCTTTAATAACTTTTTGAGGTTGCATGCTTTTAAACCTGACCTGTCGTACCAAATAGTCTGAGAACTGAGCTAATCGGGTTGCTTTCCTACCGGATGTGTTGGGAGCTATTTGAAAATCCTTTCCATCTATTTATGATCCTAGAAACTTAATATGCATTATTCCTTCACTTGAACCAGGTTTTCTATCAAGTTCTTCCGTTACTGTTTAATAACATTGGAAACAATTTGTCGACAGACCTTTAAATGTTGGACAATTATTTGCAGGTCCAAGTTGAGTTTTATTAAAAATATTTAAAAATGTAACAAAGTTCTTGACAACTGGATCGCATTTAAAATTTTCTCCTTTAGTTTAATTGGAATTCGTCAGAGTGTTTTTAAAAAAGTAAGTGATGGAGGGTATATAAGATTCGGCACAGCCGTATGAAGTATTTTAACTCATTATTTAAATCTGAAGACCCCTGTAGTAGATTAAATTTTTTTTATTAAGAAAATAAATACAACAGTTTAAAAGTGCTGCCATAAAATTATTTTTTCTTTAATTCCCGTTACAAATTATACTCAAACTACTTTATTAATTTTGCAAATATGCAAATTCTCCCTTAAAATATGCAAATATTTTTTGATATTTGATTTCAAAAACATTAATTTCTTTCAACAGTCACTAACACAACCAAAAAATGATTCGTTACGCTTGTCTACATTTTATGTGTGATGACAATTTCATACTCTAAATTAGAAAAAATATCTAATGATTTTCTATGGCATTAGAAACTACACACAAACACACTAATACACGCACAAAAATGTTAATTTGCTCATCAACTCATTTAGTTTTTGTTACGCACAAAAATAAATGAAATCAATTGAATTTTATTCATTACATGCTTTTACCTGGAGCGCTTTGCTGCACAAAATTCACTTCAGTCCCAAATCTTGAATGAAATTTTACAAATCATGATAAAAAACTTTCATGGACTTTTCAAAACCCCCGGACCATGTCCGCATTTTCTTACGTAAAACTGTTTTACAGGTAAATTATTGGATCTCAATTTATGCATTTTAGTTGCAAAAGTACCACGTTCTATCTGTCCTATAGTTTTTCACCACTTCAATTCTTTAAGGAAGTAATTGAAACATTTCGTCCAGTAATAAAGTTCCTAGAGAAAGTAAATGAGATGAAATCTTATTGCTCTTACTTCAATAGTAACTTCAGATATCAATATTAGTTATATTTGCTTTGAGTGGGGCTACGTCACCATGATCTTATCCATCCACCAAAAATCGTTGAAAAAGTGATTGTGACCAAATTTGACAACTATTGCTGTAGTGGTTCTTAAAATATTCGTTAACCAATATTTGCCATAATCATATTCGTCCTACATTTTGTCCCTTAAAAAAGTGATTGGGACCAAATTTTTAGAACTCTCGCGGAAATAGTTTCTTAGATATTCTATAATCAATATTTGCTTTGTATTAGAGTTATCCCTCTCCCTGCCCTATCGGAATTTTCTATAGCCCATGTAATTTCTGGTATATTGGGATCATTATGTGTGAATTTCCGCAAAATCGGTCTAGTAGTTTAGCTGTCCATAAGTCCCAAACAAGCAGACAAACAAACACTGATACATTTTTAAATACATATTACATTTTATAAAAATTATTATTGTTATTAATAATATAATACTTACACATATAGCACACAAATATTTATCTTATAACAATTGAAAATAAGTGTTTGAATGTCGCCGCTTGTTTTAGGTCATTTGTGTTACCAATAGCTGGTTTTTCCTCAGGTTTACCAAAAAGTTTTGCATTAAAATACTTTCATATATGTCATGTGAGTACACTGAACGAAAAAATTTAGTAAATATTATGAAAAGAAATGAAGAAAAGTAGGTTAAATATCGCCAACGAAACCTTTATTCATCATAACGAAATTTTCGTTAATTTATTGTAACTCTTGAAATTGTTGAAAAAATTGTCAATATAACTATTTGAATACGTTAATCAAATGTGGTTAATTTGAATAAATGTTATTTCCAGTTGAATAATACATTATTCAAATGACAAAATAAATTCTTTATATTGATGAATTTTATTCAATTTAAATATCATTTTTATGTTAAATTACGAAATTTTAGTTAAATTGAGAAAAGAATTACGTTAAATTTTGTAATAAATTAATACATAAAATATTTAGGACCAAGAGAAGAGTACTCCCCATACAAGAGCGAAAATTCTCAAATTTGGTCTCAATGACTTTCTCAAGGAACTTGTTTAAACTAACAAATTGTGAGCCGGATAGGATAAGGGGATGGATTATTGAATATCTATAGATCTAATATATGCAAAGAATTTGGTCCAATTACATTTTTTAATATACGATTGATTTGTGATTTGTGACAATTCTTTCGAGATCTAGGACTAAGGAGAATTTTTATGCAGCAAGCGCGCACAGTAAAAACTAGTTTTAGATAATAATTAAATAGTGTAGACAACTAAAAATAATGCCTGACAAAGGACGGTGGTAAGCCGACCGTTTTGTATTTATGATGAAAAATTGCTTACATATTTTTTGATCAGCTGATCTTTCATTTGAATTTTCATGAATTATGCAAAATATTCCATTAATTTCACTCATATTAATTAGGAAGTTCTATAAATATTTTTCTCCTGGTATATATATGTATATTCAGTTTACAATGTCTTTGTTACATTTCATTTAATCTGATAAAGAAAATTAAAAAAATTATATTGACGAAAAAAAATTGATTAAATTAACAAAAATTAAATTCAAAATTAACTTCATTTTAAGTACGAAATTTTAATTCAATTTACATCTAAATAAATTAAAAAATTTTTTGATTAAAATTTCTTTTAAGTATATTTGAAGAAAATTCTTCAATTTGATTGAAAAATTGTGTTAATTAAAATTAAAAAACTGTTTATTAACACCTATTTTCGAATTAAGTTCTTACGAAACTTTTCGTTATTATTACCTACGATATTTGTTCGCGTGTGCACATAGTTCTCCGTAATACAACATACATCTATGCTTTCAAATGGCTTTTCCTCTTTTATTTTTATTATATTTTGAATAAATTATACAACAATATATGTGGATTTTAGTTGTCATTATCATTTGTTAAAAATAAACATATTGTGAATGTTTATATTTTTAGCCCATTTTTATTGTTTATCGTTTTATGTCACTTTTTCATCCTCACTCACCCTTGTCTGGTTATATTGATAAATATAACTTTAATAAATGCATCAGTTTGATGAAAATTTTTTTTATTGTTTGTCTATTTATATAAAAATTATTCATGATGTCTGTATTATTGTTTGTGAATGTTTTCACTGATTCCCAAAAAATATGAATTCTCACACATTTAAATAAAAATTTTCAAGATCAAAAAATTTGCTATATAATTTTTATAAGATAAATGTGACAAAAATGCGCATACATTTTCTGAATAGATCATCTTAAATCTCTACAGAGAAAAAATTAATATGTTTACAATGTTTAAATCAATACAAAAACATGTTGATTCCACATTGTACTACGTATTATAAAATATTAAAATTAGTAAACCCTC
>PYHX02000336.1:0-33017 GCA_004302925.2 Cochliomyia hominivorax | reverse complement strand
TTTCTTCATTAAGAAATTAAACTGACATTTCATATAAAAAATTATACAACATTTTTATAAAGAAAATTTATCAAAAATTTTCTCTAAAGAAATTTTATCAAAATTGCTCTAAAGAAAATTTATCAAAATTGCTCTAAAGAAAATTATCAAAAATTTGCTCTAAAGAAAATTTATCAAAAATTTGCTCTAAAGAGAATTTATCCAAAATTTCTCTAAAGAGAATTTACCCAAAATTTTTCTAAAGAGAATTTATCAAAAATTTCTCTAAAGAGAATTTATCCAAAATTTCTCTAAAGAAAATCCAAAATTTTCTCTAAAGAAAATTATCCAAAATTTTCTCTAAAGAAAATTTCTCTAAAGAAAATTTATCCAAAATTTTTTCTAAAGAAAATTTATCCAAAATTTCTCTAAAGAATTTATCCAAAATTTTCTCTAAAGAAATTTCTCCAAAATTTTCTCTAAAGAAATTTTCTCCAAAATTTTAAAAGAAAATTTATCCAAAATTTCCTCCAAAATTTCTCTAAGAAATTTTCTCCAAAATTTTCTCTAAAGAAATTTTCTCCAAAATTTTCTCTAAAGAAAATTTATCCAAAATTTTCTCTAAAAAATTTATCTAAAATTTTCTCTAAAGAAAATTTATCAAAAATTTTCTCTCAAGAAAACTTATCCAAAATTTTCTCTCAAGAATACTTATCCAAAATTTTTCTCAAAGAAAACTTTTCCAAAATTTTCTCTCAAGAAACTTTTCCAAAATTTTCTTTCAAGAAAACTTATCAAAATTTCTCATAAGAATTTATCCAATTTTTCTGTTATATCTCATTGTGCTGAGTTGGTGTATAGTAAGTAATGACTTCTAAGATGTTTATCCGTACGTTAGAAATTCTTGAATACATTCTAAAAATAATTGTTGGGTCCATTCCTTTAGTTCTTTTTACTCTTTAACACTCAACTTAATGAATTTTACTTTTCACAAACTACCTGACCATTTGAAAAATCAGCACATTTTCTTTGTGTTGTTCGAATTGAAAAGGAAAAACTACAAATTAAATTTAAAAACCTCAAACAAGTTTCTTGTTTATGCAACAAAAAGCAAAAAAATAGAAAAATGTGACTTTTTAAACAAATTTTGCTGTCAATAACAAAAGTCCGGAAGAGAAACTTTCTCTCACATATCCTTTTATTAGGATATAAAAAAAAATGTTGTCGAATGTTAGTTGTTTGTTCTTATGCTTGAATAATTTGCACGTAGTTTTCCATTTAAAAATGTCACCTATTTTTCTTGGTTTTTTGAAAATATTTTCATTTAAAGGAATTTTTTTTTTGTTTATATTTCTTGATACTCATATCCTGTTGTTTATGTTATGGTAAGTGTTTTTGTTAGTGTTGGTGTTAATGTAATCACGTGTTGGTTGTGATGTAAATAAATGACTTAATTAACGTTAAAGGGGACAACATAAAATTCAATTTATCTTAAGAAATAGAATTTGAGCTTTTAACAGATTTCGGAACAAGAATTAAATGCTTTTTTTGCTTTATTAACATAAGGATTTTTTGTATCTGGTTTAAACAGACTTTTAGCTATAAACATAATGCGTTTAGGAACTTAAAGCTTAAAATGATCATACATTTACAAAGAAAGTATGAAAATTTGCTGGAGGACACCAAGTTTCAGTTAATTTTCAAAAGGATTCGGTGAAGTTTTTATACAAATATTTGATATCGTTGGAAGGTTCGTACTTCAAAAATATCAATTTATAATTTAAAAATTATTAACATTAAAAACTATCTCAAATACAGGACAATAATTAAATTCATACTTTTTTATTCCAAAATAACAAGAATTTCCTGTTGTATTGAACATGTATGGAAATTGTACTATTTTCAGTAAATTGGCCCTTTTGTTCCTATCAGAGATTGGCCAATTTAATATTTTTGTGTCATTTCGTGAACATATATAGATATATGGTTTCCCTTTTTTTCATAAGTAACTGTCACTGTTATAACCAATAAATTATTGAAATATTTTTAGAGGCATAAACTTCAGTGGAAGAAATTGTTTACAAGAAAACGAATTTGTTAATAATTTACAACAAAAGAATAAATTATAGTGTTTTTTATTAACCCTATGTATACTCTTGTACCCATTAGGGCCCATCTGTTAACAACTTTTTTCATTTGATGAAAAAAATATTTCAAGAAATTTTAGAGTTTTATTTTAAGCGCATTTTAAATTTGGTGGATTAGAACTAATGACTTCGAAAAGAATTTAACCATATTTTAGTATCCACAAAATAGATCAAAGTGTCTTTTTTAGTTCTATATATACTTTAGATCCCTTCGTTAAACACTTTTACAATTTTAATGAAAATGTTTCCAGAATCTCTTTTTTATATTCTTATCAAGTCTGAAGTTTAATAGAATCGAATTGGCGCAATTTTACAATATCAATCAATATTGTCTCTATTTTGCGTTTATATACATTCGTTTAAAGGATTAAATTTTGAAGCAATTTGAATCTTGAAGACGTGAGATTGGATTTTTTTTTTGGCGGGAGATGAATTATATTCACCGAAACTAGGGACGGATTATTTTATAAGATAATGCCGGAGGACAATGGTAAAGAATGGAATGAAGTCGAAGGGGTACACAGGTAGAAAAACTCTAAAGTCAGGGGCAGGTGGAGAGTCAGACCTTAAAAACTCTGAAAGTCATTTAAAAGTTAAAAGTCAATGCCTCCGTCGTCACAGCAGAGCAGACGTGTGGCTTATCTGAGAAGCAGCAGCAGATCAGGCAGAGGAAGAAGCAGCAGGGAGATAAATATACGATTTGATGCATAAGAAGAGCAGCAGCAGGGAGAATAACATAGAAGTGCATGTGCATAAAGATTTGCTACTCTTCAGAAAGTGATACCCCAGAGTGTATATATACCAAAAGAGCGATCACAATAACAAAATAAACAGGCACAATAGATTTCATTTTCATCGATCTCGTGTATACAATTTTGCGTGGTCAGTGGTCAAAGTGGTGATAATTAAAATATATATTTTTAATTGACTTGATTACATTGATTCACGTAAGAAATATTGATTTAAAATCTGTAGGTTTCACTTCATGAAGGTTTACGATCTGGTTGAAATTTGTTAGGAGTTACACACTAAGAGGAGTTTTCATAGGAGGTGAAGTACTGGCTATATCACCGAGACTTCAAAGAACGGTATAAGTTCTCAATAAAGATGTTCTCAAATTAAAGTAATTTAATAATTAACATTAAAAGCAAAAAAAAAAATAAATAAATAAAAAAAAAAAATAAATAATAAAATAAAAATAAAGAATATTATTTGAATTGAAAGTTTAAAACAATTTTATGTGTGAACCTTGGACGCGACTGAGTCTACCACAGCTGCAAAACCTAGAAGTTTCTTACATAATTCAATTGTATCCCTTAATTGTTATTTGTTAATATTTATGTTTTCTGCTTTTTAATTTTATTAAGAGGAAGTTTTTTGCTATTTTATAAAATATTAATTTTATAAAGAAAACCAATTATTTTAGGGATGTTTTTTTAGAGGGAAATAAAGTTTCTTTCATATTTTCATCCTTCATTTATATATTTGCTGAAATACTTATATTTCTTGAATAAATGTTAGTATTTCTATAATTGTTTGATGTGTTTTTCTAAGTATGTGTGTGTATGTGTATGTGTGTGTTATAAAAAAATTCCCAAAAAATAACTGTAAATATACATTCTTTTGATGAAATGTTTATTTTATATAAAAAACATGTTGCTTTTTCCCATATTTTTTATGTGTATGTGTGTGTAGGTTTATACACATCAACGTTTTTAAATAAAATTTTAATAATTTTAATTGTTTGTTATTTTGTTTATGTGCATGTGTGTGTTTGTGTGTTTTTTTCTGTTTGAAATACCCGAGGCGTATAAGTAATTTTAATTAAATAAAAATGTAAATATTTTGGTGAACCAGCAAAGAAAAATGAAGAAAAGAAAATAGAAAACACAAGAAAAACGTTTAAGAAAATGGAAAATAAAATAAGATGTTAAAACAAAAAGCAACGAGAAGAAAAATTAACAAAAAAAAAAAAAAAAGAATCTCAAGGAATTTTCTAAATTGTTACAGTTAAAATTTCTATGCATTTCGTGAAAATGTTGGTATTTTTCTTTTTGAATGTGTGAGCAAGTATGTGCATTTGTGTATTTGTGTGTGTGTTTGTCTGTGTATGTAATACGTGTTAATGTATATGAAACCTTGGCATACAAAATTTTTTAATTTAATTTATAAACTTTATTTGAATTTACTTACATTTTTACACGCACATATACACACACATTTACATTTATGCATATGTATGTTAATAGCTTCAGAAAACATTTACTTTAGGAAATAGATACACTTTAGGAAATCTTAGAAATTTCAGAATTGAAAGTTTTTAAAACGAAGTTTTTGTTGATCAAAAATAAAATCTCATTTCATATCAAATTTATTTCATATTAAAAATCAATTAATTAATTAATCAATTAAAAAGTTTAAGAAATAAAAATATTACTTAATTATACATAAACAAGTTATATTAATTAAGGTGATCGTTTCCTCAATATTTAAAAAAACGATTTTCGGTTTCTTCGAAAAATTAAATTTAAAATAAACCGGTTTCGGTTAACCGGTTAACGGGTTTTTCAGCAAAATATTTAAACGACTGGAAATAATATTTATTAAAAATAAAGCAGTTCATATACGTGTACTCTAATTACAAATTCAATTTAAATGTTTTGGAGTATATCTAATTTTTATACCCTTCACCACCACAAGTGGTATATTAACTTTATCATTCGGTTTGTTACGGCCAAGGCATTATCTTAAACCACATGTTCGCCATGTCCGTCTGTCTGTTGAAAATATTTTCACGGTCACAAAAATTATTCAAATTCAAGTTTGATTGTTATTGTCTTAAGCAGTTTTAAACCAGTAAAATCGGTCTACTTACAAAGAAGTTATAGTCCGATATCTGAGTTAACCAATTTTTGCAAGAACTATTTATCAGATTAAAATAAAATGAAACTATGTCCCATTTCTAATCCAAGAAAATTCAGTTTCTTCGATACTCGAAATGTGAGCTTTTTTAGGAAAACCGAATCGACTTAACTAAAATAATTGGTTATTAAAAACCGGACCGATCACCCTATTCTCCCTGAATTGCGTTCAAGTACTTATCTATCAAACTAATTTCGGGAATTATTTCTAGTTACTTTTTCTCTCAATTCAATTTCTCCATGTATGTGCTTTTTCACATCGAAAGTTTAAATACAGTTTAACAGAAAACATTTTGAAATTAAGTCAACCAAAAACTTGAATCAAAATATTGGTAAATGAATGTTGTCCACATTTACCAATATTTGATTCAAGTTTTTGGTTGACTTAATTTCAAATGTTTTCTGTTGAACTGTGTTTTTTAATCTTCAAAAAAAAAAAGATCTTTAAAAAGACACAAGAGATCAAAGATATTTTACTAACAAATGGAAGGAAGAAGTATTTTTTGTTAACCCCAAATACACTGAGGCATATTCCTATAAGCGTAATTAATATTTTTCTCATTTTTTGTTTAATCTTTGCTGTTCTCATCCAACAAAAAAGTTGGAGTTTTTCAATAAGAGAAAAGTTTCTTAAAGTTAAACGAGATTTGATGGATGCCTTATTCTTGAAGCTATTTTATGTGACATAATTCTATAAACGCAGACGAAAATTGTTAAAAAAAAAATAAAAAAAAAAAATATTTCAAATTTCTGTTTCTAATAACTGAGAGTATATTTTTAATGACAATATCTCAATTTTAATAAAGAATTTTCTTATCGATAAATTTCATAACGTTCAAAAATACTCAAAGGAACTTTTCTGTTCGATCAAGAAAAATACAAATTTTTCATGACGAAATATGTTCCAATAAAGAATTTGGTCGTAAAATTTAAAGATTCGAAAAAAGTGATGTCTAATTTCTTTAAAAAAGGAAAGAAAGATGTTATGGTATTCTGAAACCCACCAAGGTAGATATAAAGTTATCACCTGTAACAAAATTTTTACGAAGAGATGGAAACATAAAATGAAAGACAGCATAAAATAAAAACAGCATGAAGGAATTACTATTATTTCATTTTTGACTTAAGAAATGTGATCATACAATTGTTTAATAAACTCCTCAATTAACGTTTTTATTGTGTGTTCTGTTCCTTTCTTCGAGAGACATTAAAAACACTTCAGAACCAACCTTTATTGTGTTCCTCAATTCTCTTTTAACAAGAGCAAAATTTCTCTTTGTTGGTCTTAACACATTTATGAAGGATTAACATCGTTAACATAGTGAAAGGATAATAAGTCGGGTCAAAACTAAGTGAACACATTATAAAGTCTGGTAGACCTTTCCTGATAAATATTTCGGTATTTATAGAGTCCGTTGTAACACATGATTGGCTTCTTATGCTACAACTGCATAATGCTTGCAAAATCAAAATTCTCTCGAGCATCAGCAACATAAAATTTTTGACCAGATAATTGTCTAAAATTCTATGTTGCTGAACATACGTTTCGTTATCCTTAATGCAACAAGAATATTTTTTTAAGAAAATTTGTCTTCAATTTTCGTGGTCTGTTCTTTGGCCTCTAAAATTTTAGCAGCGTTCTTATCCCCTCTTGGTAGCCTATGGCTTCCACAAGGTATTTGCATCTTTAACGGGTTGCTGTTGTTGTTTTCGTTTGTTGCCATGTAAGATCACAATGTCCTACATCTTGAAGTAACAAGCATCTTCAGGTATATTTTTGGCAGTTCATGGCTTCTTGGGTCTTGAGGATACCACTAAAGCGCCATGCTGGTTACACTTTTCGGGTGCTTTTTTATAATATGGCCGATTCATCTGCATATTCTACGTTTTATTTGTGTTTCTATGGGATCTATGTTGTTGATGTTATTAGGCCGGAATATTCTATATATAATTCTGGGCCACATGTTGATGAAATCCTCTAGTGTTTGCGCGTTGGAGTTCGATACTTTCGTATAACAGAGTTGATTTTATACCATTTTGAATGTAGTCGTCCAAATGCCGCTTTCACTTTATTGAGTCTGTTATTCACGTCTGCATCTGCACCATCATTTGTGGTTAATACGGCATTATGTTATGTTTGCTTACGTTGTTGATCCTTGATCTTGGTCTGCCTTGGTCTTCTTGATATTTATCTAAAGTCTAACATTTCGCCACAGTTTTTCTAAGTGTATGTATGTTGCTTGCATGTTGACTGTCTCGTGAAAGATGTCCAATGACTTATATACAATATTTAAAACCTTAACTGAAAATCCAACCTAAACTGGACTTCTTCTAGTCAAATTTAGCCATTTTCCATACATTCCATACGATACGACAAAATATCGAGTGTTATAGAACCATAATAATACTTTTAGTAAAAAGCATTTATTAATAGAATTTTAAGAAACATTTTCATATAATTTTACTTGTTTTTCTTTAAGTGTATGAAATCCCAGCAACATGCGGTTTGTTTAATACAGGAAAAATACTTGTATGACAACATGTTTCATCTTCAAATTATACCAAAATGTGTTGCAGTGTGTTCCGCTGTTGTTTTACTGTCTTTTTCTTGTATTTTTGTTTTTTTTTTCTCTAAATTTCATAATTGTTATTCTGTGTAACGAGATTTTCAACGAAAAAAGAAAATAATAAAAAACAAAAAAATAAGAAATAAAATTATTTTATAAAAAGGCTTATGGAGCATAAGTAATTTTCTTAAAATATTAAGATTTTTATTTTTACAAAAAAAGTAAAAAAGAAAAATAAAAACGAGATAAAATTACAACACAGAAACATGAGTTGATTACAATTAAAATGTAAATCCCCCAAAAGGAAATTATCACAAATTAAAAAAATAATATTTAAAAAAAGAAGAGGGATTAAGTAATTAAGAAAAAAATATTACATGAAATGAGATACAATTGATAAACTCTCTCTTTTTTTTGAGTCGAAAGAAAAACAGCGATAAATTATTAATACAAAATGCTGGTTTTGTTTTGCAAAAAAGAACATTTTTGATAAAAATTATTTTAAAGTTTTAAATACAGAAAAAAGCTCATTTTCTTTGTTAATATCAGCCTTTTTCCCCTGTCAAAGTTGCAGCATTTTCGGTTGATTTCAAACGCAGAAATAATGAAAACAAGTAAGAAAATTTATAGTTGGACAAGCCAGACTTTGCAATGCCCTACACCACATTGTCGGTTAAAAATGGTAGTTACGAAATATTAATATACAACCCTCGTATAATTTGATTTATGAAATAATGAGCCGGTCCTCGTATTATTTGGCACATCGTTTTAAAATGTAAGATCTACTTTAATCAAATTTCGTTAAAATCATTATAAATTAAGGATTTTTATAAGACTAAAACCTCATACTGTGAGGATATTTGTATGGGAGATATGGACAGATCATAACCAATTTCAAAAGGCTTTGATCCTTTGAAATTGATATATAAAAAATTGCGATAGAGTGTTTACAACATAAAAAGGGACAGACAGATGAATACACATCATTAAATCGCCTTCAAAGTAACTCTGAGTCGAACGGTACACATAAAGGTGAGTAGAACGCATAGTACCCCAACCACCTACGGTGGTGTAGGGTATAAAAACTATAACAAAGACACTCCAAAAAAGGAAACTTGTTGTTGCTACAACACTTAAAAATGTCTGTAAGTATGTATGAATGTGTGTATATATGTGTGTGTTTCATTCTTTAGAATTTAACCCTCAAGCCAAAGAGACAAACAAATATTTAAAGAAATGTTGATGAATAGAACAAAAACAACAACAACAACAATAAGAGAACAATAGAAAAACTATTATTAAAGTACTTTCAATGTGTTGGAGAAAAGCTTAAAGGAAATGTCCAACCATAAACAGAACGACAAACGGAAGTTATATACAGCTAAAAGGTATAAATACTTAAATGTGTGTGTGTTTACGTAAATCTATGTTTATTTAAAGAGAGCGTCTGTTACATGTTACAGTTTGAGTTTAATGTTCGTTTGTTGATTCTCGTATGATATTTTCAATTGACTTTAGCACGTACTTTGAATAAAATTCATTTGAGAGTTACACGTTTTAGAGTATTTGTCTTTGATATCAAATATCTCACACATACACATCCAAACAGATGCAAACACGTACACCTACATATATAGAAAATCATGCAGAAATGCATAATGGAACAGAACTAAAGATTTTGGGAGAAATAAATTTAGAATTTTTAATCGGAGAATTTTTCAACACTTTTCTATAGAAACTCACACTTTTCTATAGAAAACTCACACTTTTCTATAGAAAACTACACTTTTCTATAGAAAACTCACACTTTTCTATAGAAAACTCACACTTTTTCTATAGAAAACTCACACTTTTCTATAGAAAACTCACACTTTTCTATAGAAAACTCACACTTTTCTATAGAAAACTCACACTTTTCTATAGAAAACTCACACTTTTCTATAGAAAACTCACACTTTTCTATAGAAAACTCACACTTTTCTATAGAAAACTCACACTTTTCTATAGAAAACTCACACTTTTCTATAGAAAACTCACACTTTTCTATAGAAAACTCACACTTTTCTATAGAAAACTCACACTTTTCTATAGAAAACTCACACTTTTCTATAGAAAACTCACACTTTTCTATAGAAAACTCACACTTTTCTATAGAAAACTCACACTTTTCTATAGAAAACTCACACTTTTCTATAGAAAACTCACACTTTTCTATAGAAAACTCACACTTTTCTATATACAAATTACATTTTTCCACAGAAAATTCACATTTCCATAAAAATTAATTTTTTCTATGAAAAATTATATGAAAAGAAATAATAATGAAAAAGAATGAAAAATTCATTCTTCTATGAAAATATGACTTTTTCTATGAAGAATTCACTTTTCTACGAAAAATTCACTTTTCTACGAAGAATTCACTTTTCTACGAAAAATTCACTTTTCTACGAAAAATTCACTTTTCTACGAAAAATTCACTTTTCTACGAAAAATTCACTTTTCTACGAAAAATTCACTTCTCTACGAAAAATTCACTTTTCTACGAAAAATTCACTTCTCTACGAAAAATTCACTTTTCTACGAAAAATTCACTTCTCTACGAAAAATTCACTTTTCTACGAAAAATTCACTTTTCTACGAAAAATTCACTTTTCTACGAAAAATTCACTTTTCTACGAAAAATTCACGTTTCTATGAAAAATTCACGTTTCTACGAAAAATTCATTTTTTTACATAAAAATTACTTTTCTACGAAAATTTCACTTTTATATGAATGAAATTTAGTTCTTTTCTGCCCACAGTGGACTATATTTTACTTAAGTTAAGTAAGTATATTAATAATATTAATTATGGTTACAGTAATCACTTACATAAATGAGGTGAATATTCCACAGTGACAGTTCGATGATTTAACATTTTTTTTGAAAAATATACATAATTTAGTTTTATAAAATTATGGTTATTGCAATAATGTTTATTATTAACGTTAAAATGTTATAGATTAAGTGAGAAATATTTGAGAGATGTATGGTAATAATATTTTCTCATCATATAGACAGAAATAATTGAAATTGATTTTTTTATTATATGATCATGACAATCATTTTTATGATCCACTTAATTTGATTCAAGGAAGAATTTAATATGTTATGGTTGAAACATGTTAAAAGGGTAATTGATTATAGATTGTTTATTTTTCTTTAAAAAATGTTGATCCAAACATATTATAATTAATTATAACCATATCACCAATTATTACTTTGAACATAAAATGATTATTGCAACCATATTTGTTATAAAAAATTTTTACAATTTAAAGAACGTAATTCCTAAAAAATATTTAAATTTAAAAATTTGTTCCACACACACACACTTATTCACAAAGTTATTCACAGGATATTTGCATACATTTAAAGTTACATTTACATACAAACACACATTCTTTGCAATCTAAGAAATATTTACATAGATGAGGTTATTTTATACTGCAGTCAAAGGAGTATCTTTTTTAGTTTTTATTATTCCAATATTTTTTTCTTTTGATATATATGTTTGTATTCTTTTTCACTACACTAACACTAATGTAGAAAAGAAAACTATTGCAAGAACAACAACTTTAACAATATAAACTTCTATTGTTATAGTTGTTGTATTTGTATGTTTGTTTGCTTACTTTGATATTATATATGTGCATATGTAAGCATTTGAGCAAATAGGTCGTATGTTGAGTATTTCCTACACACACACACAGAAACACTCACACACTAATATGAATATAAATACATGTTTTATTCCCTAAAGGCCCTAAAGCATCTTAAATACACTCACAATAAAGAAATTATTAAGAGTAAGAGTGAATGAGAGATAGAGAGAAAGAGAGAGAGAAAGTTTGAGTATAAAGTACTCTTATGAGAGTACAGTAGTTGTATTTTAATACATTTGAAATTAATGTTTTAAGTTTATTTTCCTCCTTTTTTCAGTTTTAATCTCAAAAATGGTAGATAATTTCGATTTTCCTTCTAATCTTAGTCTTTCGAGATAAAAAAAATTTAAATAATTCTTATTAATCAAACAAAATTTTAGATTCAATATATATTGACAAAGAGAATTGATAATATTTTGAAAGGATGCAAATTGAAGAAAGTAAAAATTATTTAATGTTTTAATTTCGATTAAAGAGAAATATTTTTAGGGATTTTAAAGTGAAATTAAAGAAAATATTTTTTAATTTTACAATGAACAATAATGAAGGAAAAATGACCTTTAAATGCGATAACCGTAATAAATGACTTCTAATCAAAATAAAATCGAAAAATATATGCATTTTTTATGGATTTTTCTATAGAAAATATCGTGGATTTTTTATAGAAAATATGGATTTTTATGGATTTTTCTATAGAAAATATCATGGATTTTTTCTATAGAAAATATCATGGATTTTTTCTATAGAAAATATCATGGATTTTTCTATAGGAAATATCATGGATTTTTTCTATAGAAAATATCATGGATTTTTCTATAGGAAATATCATGGATTTTTCTATAGAAAATATCATGGATTTTTCTATAGGAAATATCATGGATTTTTTCTATAGAAAATATCATGGATTTTCTATAGGAAATATCATGGATTTTTTCTATAGAAAATATCATGGATTTTTCTATAGGAAATATCATGGATTTTTTCTATAGAAAATATCATGGATTTTTCTATAGGAAATATCATGGATTTTTTCTATAGAAAATATCATGGATTTTTCTATAGGAAATATCATGGATTTTTTCTATAGAAAATATCATGGATTTTTCTATAGGAAATATCATGGATTTTTTCTATAGAAAATATCATGGATTTTTCTATAGGAAATATCATGGATTTTTTCTATAGAAAATATCATGGAGTTTTTCTATAGAAAATATCATGGATTTTTTCTATAGGAAATATCATGGATTTTTCTATAGAAAATATCATGGAGTTTTTCTATAGAAAATATCATGGATTTTTTCTATAGAAAATATCATGGAGTTTTTCTATAGAAATATCATGGATTTTTTCTATAGGAAATATCATGGAGTTTTTCTATAGAAAATATCATGGAGTTTTTCTATAGAAAATATGATTTCATAGGAATCATGTTTTTCTATAGAAATATCATGGATTTTTTCTATAGAAAATATCATGGAGTTTTTCTATAGAAAATATCATGGAGTTTTTCTATAGAAAATATCATGGATTTTTTCTATAGAAAATATCATGGATTTTTTCTATAGAAAATATCATGGATTTTTTCTATAGAAAATATCATGGATTTTTCTATAGAAAATATCATGGATTTTTCTATAGAAAATATCATGGATTTTTTCTATAGAAAATATCATGGATTTTTTCTATAGAAAATATCATGGATTTTTTCTATAGAAAATATCATGGATTTTTTCTATAGAAAATATCATGGATTTTTCTATAGAAAATATCATGGATTTTTTCTATAGAAAATATCATGGATTTTTTCTATAGAAAATATCATGGATTTTTCTATAGAAAATATCATGGATTTTTTCTATAGAAAATATCATGGATTTTTTCTATAGAAAATATCATGGATTTTTTCTATAGAAAATATCATGGATTTTTTCTATAGAAAATATCATGGATTTTTTCTATAGAAAATATCATGGATTTTTTCTATAGAAAATATCATGGATTTTTTCTATAGAAAATATCATGGATTTTTTCTATAGAAAATATCATGGATTTTTTCTATAGAAAATATCATGGATTTTTTCTATAGAAAATATCATGGATTTTTTCTATAGAAAATATCATGGATTTTTTCTATAGAAAATATCATGGATTTTTTCTATAGAAAATATCATGGATTTTTTCTATAGAAAATATCATGGATTTTTTCTATAGAAAATATCATGGATTTTTTCTATAGAAAATATCATGGATTTTTCTATAGAAAATATCATGGAGTTTTTCTATAGAAAATATCATGGAGTTTTTCTATAGAAAATATCATGGAGTTTTTCTATAGAAAATATCATGGAGTTTTTCTATAGAAAATATCATGGATTTTTTCTATAGAAAATATCATGGATTTTTTCTATAGAAAATATCATGGATTTTTTCTATAGAAAATATCATGGATTTTTTCTATAGAAAATATCATGGATTTTTTCTATAGAAAATATCATGGATTTTTTCTATAGAAAATATCATGGATTTTTTCTATAGAAAATATCATGGATTTTTTCTATAGAAAATATCATGGATTTTTTCTATAGAAAATATCATGGATTTTTTCTATAGAAAATATCATGGATTTTTTCTATAGAAAATATCATGGATTTTTCTATAGAAAATATCATGGATTTTTTCTATAGAAAATATCATGGATTTTTTCTATAGAAAATATCATGGATTTTTTCTATAGAAAATATCATGGATTTTTTCTATAGAAAATATCATGGATTTTTTCTATAGAAAATATCATGGAGTTTTTCTATAGAAAATATCATGGAGTTTTTCTATAGAAAATATCATGGAGTTTTTCTATAGAAAATATCATGGAGTTTTTCTATAGAAAATATCATGGAGTTTTTCTATAGAAAATATCATGGAGTTTTTCTATAGAAAATATCATGGAGTTTTTCTATAGAAAATATCATGGAGTTTTTCTATAGAAAATATCATGGAGTTTTTCTATAGAAAATATCATGGAGTTTTTCTATAGAAAATATCATGGAGTTTTTCTATAGAAAATATCATGGAGTTTTTCTATAGAAAATATCATGGAGTTTTTCTATAGAAAATATCATGGAGTTTTTCTATAGAAAATATCATGGAGTTTTTCTATAGAAAATATCATGGAGTTTTTCTATAGAAAATATCATGGAGTTTTTCTATAGAAAATATCATGGAGTTTTTCTATAGAAAATATCATGGATTTTTTCTATAGAAAATATCATGGATTTTTTATAGAAAAATCACTTTTAATTTTTTTAAATTCACTTTTATTATAAAATTTTTTAATGAAAATTCGCTTTTCTGGGGAAATTTGACATCTCTATGAAAATTCAGTTTTCTATAAAAAGTGTAATTTTCTATGGAGTTTATTTTTTTTAATTTACTCTTCTTTTTTCTACGAACAAATTAATTTCTCTGTGAAAATTTCACTTTTAAATGAAAAATTCACTTTTCTATGGTCATCTTTGGGGAAAATAGCTTCATATCAATAGTTGTTATTGATATTATATTGATATTTCCGTATATTCCACTCCCATACCCATGATAATGTATATATTTGCCTTAGAAATACCCACTGTGCACAGTATGCATTCATTCAGAATAAGAAAATATTTATAATTCTCAAAAAAGGCTGAAGGAAAACTGTTTTATTCTTGCAAATGTACAAACTACATTTGTATGTGTATTTATTTCTTATTTTTGTTTTTTATTTATTTCTTTTAGTATAATTTTGGTGTGTGTGTGAGTGAGTATGTGTGTGTAGGTTTATTTGTTTCTTTTCTTCTTATAAATTTAAAAAAAATAAGTAAAAATTCATGCTTAAGGAGATGCTCCTTTTTTATTGTTATTGTATTGTAACTTGTATATGTATATATATATAGACATTTACAATATCCTTGGCATACATCCTTAAGGATGTGTTGCTGTATTTTTTAATGGTGTATGTGTTTGTATTAAAAACACATACACAAGCGTATTACTTACTGTCACTTTCAATTGCTAAAAAAAAGATTTTAACGCTTAAACAAACACACACATACACACAAACGAATTTACATTATGAACAAAGTCATATTTACTACATAAACAAAATCACACACATAGGCACACATACTAACATACGCTTACTAATGTTTTAAAGTCGCAATGGGCGTTGTAAGCTGTTGTGGATACTTTTTTCTATCCTTCACACATACAAATACACATGTATTTTTTAAAATATTTATGTTTAGAAATTTCCGTTTTTTAATAGTGTTTTTCTTCTTCTTCTTTTGCCGATAAGTTATTGCACTTTTGGAAGTTGAATATTTGTTTTTAATAAATAAAATTCCGCTGGGTCCTGCATTTATGCGAGATCGTAATAGATATTAATGAAATGTTGTTGTTATTTTATTTTTTATAATTTATTTAAGGTCCTTTTTAGGTTATGTAACAAATTGCAGATGTTTTATAATTTATATTCTATTTTCGAGAGTTTTATAATGTTTTTTTTCAAGGATTTGAGGTGTTTAAGTGTGAAAATAAGAAATTTGATATTTTTTTCTTTTTACTTGTGCGGGTGTGTGTGTGTTTGTGTGTGAAGATTTCATTACTTTGTCAGCCACAGACTTTTATTTATTTAAGATAAAAATAAAAAATAACATAATGGCGTTTCCTTTTTTCTTTTCTTGTTTTCTTTTTTGTTTTTTTATTTTAAAATACTTGTTTATTTCACTCTTTTTCTCTAGCTCGAGGGCATATTAAGGGCATATTAAGTTTATTATTCCAAAAAAGAGTGATTGAAGAATTTATTAATAATATTTTCTTGGACCAAAATAAAAGTTCAATTTTCGCTTTTTATGGAAAAAATCATTTAAGAGACAAATTCTAAGAAGGAATTTTTCTGTATAAAATTCAGTCTTCTGTAGAAAACTACCTTTTTTTGCTTTTACCTATAGAAAACTTCACTTTTCTAAAGAAAACTTAATTTTTCTAAAAAAAAAAAAAATATTTTTCTATTGAAAACTTCATTTTTTATACAAAACTTTATTTTTCTATACAAAATTTAATTTTTCTATAGAAAACCTCTACAGAAAACATTACTTTTCTATGAAAAACCTTTGTAGAAATATTAATTTTTCTACAGAAAATTTTATTTTTCTGTAGAAATCTTTAGTTTTCTAAGAAATCTTCATTTTTCCCTAAAAAAGTTTTCTATAGAAAACTTAATTTTTCTGTAGAAAATTTCACTTTTTTATGAAAATTTTCTCTAAAAAAATATTTATTTAATTTCCTGTAGAAGGAAATTTTAAGAAATCTTTTTCTCGAGAGATAAATGTGAAGGAAAATTTCCTCTAAACGGGAATGTTTTGAGAAAAAATTTCTTTTCATTTTTCTATTAAACCTTTTCTATAGAAAATTCACTTTTCTCTACAATATTCACTTATCTTTCAATAATTCACTTTTTATTACAAAAAATTAGTTTTTCTATCAAAAATTAACTTTTTTACGAAAAATTAATTTTTTCTATTAAAAATCGTTTTTTATAAAAATTCACTTTTTATAAAAAAATCACTTTTCTCCAAATTTTCACTTTTCATGGTAGAGGGTATTTGAAATTCGTTGTAACCGATTATTACTTTTGTTTTATTTTATTTTATTTTATTTTATTTTATTTTATTTCATTTTATTTTAAAATAAACGTCGTTCTCATAAAAATGCCTTTTTTCCATTTATTTAAATTTATGTTCATCTTAAGAGTGATAATAATAATTATTGTCATTTCCTTCATTTACTTTTATGTTTAGGTGACTTTTAAGAAACATCCTTCAGATTAAAAAATAATAATAATTTTGCTCTTTTCTTCTTGATGTTTTCCAATGAATATTTCATTTAAATTTTATATAAAATCTTCATTCATTCATTTGTTCATTCATTTATCTACTTGATGAAAACTCAGGCGTGTGAAATTGCATTTAAAGCAATTTTTTTTCGAGAGTTCTTTTAATAAAATTTTAATATTTAAATTTAAATTTAAATTGTTGCTATTCCTTCTGGCTTCTGGATAATTATTTATTTATATTCAAATCATTTGATCGCATATTATGATTTTTTTTCAAATAATCTACTTATAGAAAATCTATTAAATTGTTTGTAATTGGGGCGTAAATATTTAACTCATTTCTTTAGTAAAAACAGGAAAAATAACAGAGATTTCAATTTGTAATAATTAAATTATAGGAAAAATGATGAAAATGACAATATTCATATATTTAAATGGAAATTGCTCAAATTATATTTTTATTATAAACATGAAAAAATGATTTTTTCGAAAAAGTGATTTTTTTATAGAAAAGTGATATTTTTTTAGAAAAAGAAGATTTTTCATTGATAAAGAAGACTTTTCATTGAAAAAGTGATTTTTCATTGAAAAAGAGATTTTTTCACAAAAAAATTGGTTTAACATAGAAAAAGCGAATTTTTTTTCATAGAAAACGCGAATTATTCAGAACGTTTCCGTTCTGGATTTATTTCTTAGAGGAAATTTAAATTTTTGTCGAAATTTTAATAAATTTTCTGTTTTTAAAAAAAATTTTCATAAAATTTCAGTTTTACATCACTAAAAAATTGTCTTTTTTGAGAAAATTTTCATCTCTAAAAATTAAATTTTCCTTTTAGAGCAAATTTTCATTAAATTTCCCTTTTAAAGAACATTTTTATAAAATTTTCTTTTTAGAGTTAATTTTCATTTAATTTCCTTTTTAGAGGAAATTAGTATAAAATTTCCCTTTTAGGGGAAATTTTTATAAAATTTCCATTTAGAGGAAATTTTTATAAAATTTCCATTTAGAGGAAATTTTCATAAAATTTCCATTTAGAGGAAATTTTCATAAAATTTCCATTTAGAGGAAATTTTCATAAAATTTCCATTTAGAGGAAATTTGTAAAAAAATTCCCCTTTTAGAGGAAATTTTCATAAAATTTCCATTTAGAGGAAATTTTCATAAAATTTCCATTTAGAGGAAATTTTCATAAAATTTCCATTTAGAGGAAATTTTCATAAAATTTCCATTTAGAGGAAATTTTCATAAAATTTCCATTTAAGAGGAAATTTTCATAAAATTTCCATTTAAGAGGAAATTTTCATAAAATTTCCATTTAGAGGAAATTTTCATAAAATTTCCATTTAGAGGAAATATTCATAAAATTTCCATTTAGAGGAAATTTTCATAAAATTTCCTTTTTTTCATAAAATTTCCTTTTAGGGAAGATTTTCATAAAATTTCCTTTTTAGGGAAAATTTTCGTAAAATTTCCTTTTTAGGGAAAATTTTCATAAAATTTCCTTTTTAGAGGAAAATTTTATAAAAATAATTTGTTTTTTTTTTTTTTTTTTTTTTTTTTTTTTGAGGAAATTATTAATCTTCCTCTTCTTGAGAAAATTTTTATAAACTTTCTTTAAAACGAAATTTTCACAAAACTTCATAGAACTCATCGCGATTTTTTGGAAACTAGTTTATTTCGTTATACAACACAATGAAAAAGTAAAGTTCTTTTACAGAAACATGTACCAGTGTACATATTCATGTCAATATATCGTTTATTTTAATATTTATTTATATTTTGTCTAAATTGTTATTAAAAAAATATTCATATTTAATTATGAAACAGATTCATGGATATTTTTGCTAATAAATATTTATACAACACAAACAATCATTTGTAGGTGTGTACATACCACATACGTACATATGCACCCATTTGCACATTTCATATTTATCATTTTCTATTTAAATATTTTTGTATATTTTTAGAATTTTTTGAGTATTTTTGCAGACAAAAATCATTTAAATATTTCATAAACGACTCTTATTTACCAAAACAATTTCTACAGTTAGAGAAGTGTATCTTATTGTATAGAAGTATATGTATGTGTGTGTGTGTGTGTAAATATAAGAAATATTTATAATTTTATAGTAAACAGACACCAGACATATAAATTCAAATAGTAAATGTCAATAATAAACAAGAAATATGAAAATAAATAGAAAAAACTGCAAGTGGCCAATTTATATGGGAAATTCATAAATAAGAGGAAAATTTTCAAATATATCCTTTTTGGAAACATTTAATTTTCTGAGGAAATTTTTATAAAATTTTACTTTGAGGGGAAATTTTCCTAAAATTTCTTTCTTAGAGGAAATTTTCATATAATTTTCTTTTCAAAAAAAATTTCACAGAATTTTCTTTTCAGAGGAAATTTTCATAAAATTTCCTTTTCAGAAGAAATTTTTATAAAATTTCCTTTTCAGAAGAAATTTTTATAAAATTTCCTTTTCAGAAGAAATTTTCACAAAATTTCCTTTTCAAAAGAAATTTTCACTAAATTTTTTCTTCAGAGGAAATTTTCATAAAATTTTTGGAGGAAATTCCCATAAAATTTCATATAATTTTCTTTTTATTGAAATTTTTCATAAAATTTCCTTTTCAGGGGAAATTTTCATAAAATTTCCTTTCCAGGGGAAATTTTCATAAAATTTCCTTTTCAGAGGAAATTTTCATAAAATTTCTTTTTCAGAGGAAATTTTCATAAAATTTCCTTTTCAGAGGAATTTTCATAAAATTTCCTTTTCAGAGGAATTTTCATAAAATTTCCTTTTCAGAGGATATTTTCATAAAATTTCCTTTCCAGGGGAAATTTTCATAAAATTTCCTTTTCAGAGGAAATTTTCATAAAATTTCCTTTTCAGAGGAAATTTGTATAAAATTTTCTTTTTAGATAAAATTTTTATTAAATTTCTTTCTTAGGGGAATTTTTTATGAACTTTCATTTTTAGAGGAAATTTTCTTAAAACTTCCTGTTTTTTTTTTCGAAAAATTTATATTTGGAGGTAATATTCATAAAATGTTCTTTGTAGAGGAAAATGTCTAAAACTTTCGTTCATATAGGAAATTTTCATAAAATTTCCTAAAAAAATTAATTTCAGTGGAAATTTTCACAAAATTTTCTTTTCGGAGAAATTTTTCACCATATTTATTTTTGTTTATTTTCTAAATATTTCCTCTCTAGGGGAAAGCAAGGTTTTCGGATTCGATTTAGGAATGTCCGTCCATCTGGCTGGCAGGCTTTCCATGTAAACTTTGTTAAGAAGATTTAGGTTGCAATTTTAAAAACTTCTCATAAAAGTCCTAAATATAAAACAAATAAAAAACGAAAATTTTCACTAATAAATATTATATTTGAATGATACGAGGAGTGGTGCATTATATCGCAAAGGTTCCATAAAACCCTCCTCCAAAATATCACTTTAAAGGGGTTAAATCTTCCATATGCGTTGGTGTTTTTATAATAATTTGTTTAATATAAGCAAATGTCGATGTAGGACATTTGACGAGGGTCGGCCTATAATTTCTTCTAACTCTAATATTAAGTCTTCCAGAAAATTTCCCTTTAAAACGCAAAAATTTCATAAAGTTGTTAACATCATTATAATTTTTTTTACTCTTAAACATAAATTGGGAAAGTAAATTATACGGGGGTCGTTCATTAATTTTTCGTGGGAACCATTTACAACAAACAATGTGACTATAATATTTTTGCTTTAATTTTTAAATTTCCAGTTGTCACTCATATAGAAATGTATATGTGTATTTGTTGTTTATTTGTATATGTTTGTTTGTGTGTTTGTTTGTATGCTAATAAATGTATTTTCAATATTCTGTTTTTGTTGTTTACATTTGTAAATAGAAAGATATTAGAAATGTAAATAAATTGATTGTCTAACAAATAAATACAAATATTATCAAATACACACACTCATACACACACAAATACATAGACAACGATTGAAACTTATTGATATAGAAGTATTGAATTACTGATTCACACAAATGAAACGAAAATTTCCATTAAAATGAAAAAAAAAGAGAGAAAAATAATTCCCGAATTTTATATTTTCAGTTCATTTAAAGCTTTTGGAGCAAATTAACATTCTTTTTTATTAAATTAACAAAAAAGGTAATAAATTAAGTTATAAATTAAATTTAATATTAAATGAAACCAATTAAAATATTTTCAATTCATATTAAAGTAGAAAATTGCCGCTAAAATTAAAATATAAAACATGAATTGATTTAAGTGCAAATCGGTTGAGCCACAGTCCAATTGCATATTACAAGCGGATGTATTGCAAGTACAACAGTTGGCTTGAGGATCTTTACATATTTCGATTTCACCACAGCCACGTTTCAAAAAATATTTCTTGCCTAAATAAATAAATAAAAAAAATAAAATAAAACAATTAAGTACGCTATATTCCGCTATGCCGAATCTTAAGTACCCACCACCACAAATGAGTGTCGAGTAAATACGTTATATTTCGTTCATACACAGTTACTCGTACATTCACAGACGAATACAATTATGAAAGTTTTTTGGCTATAAATTTTTTCAACTGAACCGATTTTGATAGGTCTTGAAATGGTAATGAAGTAAATATCGCGTAATTTCTATATCTTATAATCTAATAAACCGATTTTATGGTTTTCTGTTGGAAACTTCTAAAATTTTCAAATTTTAGAAAATTTCTGTCAATTATTGTGGAAGTGAGCGCGACAACAAAATACAGATCTAAATCGACTCAGATTTTAATTTGATGCATGAATATTTATAAATTACTGGATCTGAGATAATAACTTCTTAGCATTACAAACGGAATGATTAAATTATATATCCTCTTCACCACTTGTGATGTTGTGAGGTAAAACAACAAAGAATTTGAATATGGTATTGGTCTAAATTTTCCACGAAATTGGTCCACATTTAAGAACCCTTTAAGCATGATAACCTATTCCGAAACGTTTATAACAAAATATAACCCGATAATTGTCAAATTAGAGACAAATATAGAAGACAGTTTTAACAAATAATTATTGTACAAAATTAAAATTAAATTAGATCAAAGCTTAAAAGCCTATAATGGAACCTGTACATAAATATAGACCGATATTCATCAAATGATTAATATATATTAAAGGCTGTAAGAAAAAGTGATGATTTTCCATGAATTGCTTCATATTTATTAGTTTTCCGGGAAAAGGCCTTGAATTGGATCTATAGCAAAATATGGACCGATATTCTTCGAATTATGGGTGTTAAAAACAGTTTCAAAAATCATTGTGCCGCATTTCAATGAAATTGGTCAATATTTAAGCGTTTTATAAGATTAAAACATTTTTCCGGGAAGGGGCCTTATATGGGAGCTAGGTCAAATAATGGTCCAAGAACAATCTAGTATTTTAAGATTGATTCTTATATCAAAGTATTGATTTGTGGCAAATTTCAGAAAATTGTTTTCAGTGTGATACACTGTTTTTGGGGTGTATCAAAATTTTGCATATTTCAGTCTATAACTAGTGATCTTAATTTGTACACGGAGGAAATACGTACAGCTATATGTTATGGTTAAATTCTGCATAAATCCAATCACTAATTTGAAGATTTTATAAAAGATCTTCCCCAAAATTTTGAGGTTGTCTCAGATATCGGTCTATATTTTTGTGCCTAAGAGCAAACAAACAATGTGGCCAAGTTTCATTGAGAATGTTTCCAACAGACAGACAGACAGATAGACAGACAGCTAAAATGACTCAAATTTTGATTTGATGCTAAAATACATATATGTTATGGGGTCTAAGTTGATTACTTCTTATGGTTACACCCGTAACGACTAAGTTAATGTACTCTCTTCACCAACTGTGATAGCGGAGGGTTTTAAATAAAATTATTTTTTCTATTTACTTACTATAGTTAACAGATATGTCACCCAATTGTCCCAATGAATTTGTGCAATAGTCTTTATTGCACTTTTTCAGATACCATTTCCGGACTTGAACGGAAGTGACATCATTACAATTATATTCATCATGAACATCGCATTCGTAACAGAAAAAAGCACCTCCTAAAATTTTTATTAAAAATTTTTATTAAAATATTAGAGAAAAAAAAACGGCTTCGTTGAGAACTCACTTGGTGTGGCCGTTTTAACGATCGTGACATTAACGATCATACAAATGATTATAATTAAATATAATTTTAGAGAATTCATCGTTTTCCTTTATTGTTTTGTAAGTGACGAAATAGAGAAGAAATTCAAATATTTATTGTCATTTGGATAGAATATTTATAACTCCCAGATTGCTTTGAAAATTAAATTTTACACTGAAAGAAATAATTGTGTTTTAGAAAAACAGTTTCGCTTCCAATGAAAATAATTATGTTTGAAATGGAATTTTTTGGAAGGTTTTAGTTTGTTTAGGAGACGAAGGGTGGAACTACAAATTAAGTTAGCTCAGGTAAGATTTTTTCACAAAATATGTTACAGCAAAGTGAAAATTGTATCGCACAGTGTGTTCAAATCCTTTTTTTAGGAATTCATTCTGTAACTTTCGAACCGTTAGAGATACCATTATTAAATTCGACATGATTAAAGGTGAGATGTTTTGTAGTTGATCTAAATCTTAATTTCAAGTGTCTGTGTAATTAAAGGGGTAGTCGGTGACCTCCAAAAATGGCCACCTGAAATATGCTGATATTAAAAAAATTCGACAGAAATTCATTTATTAATTGTGACAAAAGAAAATTTGTATTTAGATAATTCTTATAAATCTCTATAAAAATAAGCTTTAATGGTGTCAGAGATATTCAAGTCTAAATAAATTTTAGGTCTATTTATTATGCGTTTTGAGAACTTTAAAATATCTCAAATGGTTGAAAAGTTGCAGAATTAATTCCAAAAATATCAATTTGGACATATTGTGCATTGCACATTTGTTGCAATATCGTCATAACTCAGTTTCGACTTAATACAGCTAGTGGACAGTAAATAAGCCGTTTTAAAAAAATGATTAATATTTGTGAACAAATTATATATCGTCTATCAGAGCGGATCGTGGCAAAAAATATTTTGCCAATTACATAATATATAACTACAAATAAAGCATTATTTGTGTACAATATGATCCTACAACTGTGATTAAAATTAAACACATTTCATATTTTTCTTTAGTCGCTTATGCTCTACACCACCATTAGTGATTGGTTTATGCGATTGTGCAAAAGTTTGTAACGGGTAGAATAATCAGTGCTGCCACTACTTTTAAATTAAAACGTTTAACTCAGTATTATTTTCTGAGTCGATTTAATCAAGTTCATTCGTCTGGTTGTCTAGTTTTAATGACATCTTGCTAATATTTGACACGTGTCAATATTTAGGCTTAAGGAGGTGCCTATTTAAATTGCTGATGATGGGTTCGTTAGTGGCAATAATGTTCATATTTTACTCAAATTTCATAAGAATACAATTTATATATGGAATATGAAAAACGTTTTCCAAAATTTACACCAAAAATAATACTTTTTGATATTATGAACAATTTTTCAAAGAAATTTAGTTTAAATACTTTATTTTGTACATTTTATTTTATTTCAATTAATTACCTTTCCAGTGATATCAACTAATAATATAAAAACGTCAAATCATCAAAAAAACTCAATTGAAACTTGGTCCCTTCAAACGAAATTTTGCTTCTTTTTCAAAGTTTAAAACACGTTTTTTAGGTACTTTTTATATAGAAAATAAGATTTTTTTGGAGTTATCTTATGTTATATGTTTGCTATAGATAAAAAAAACTTTAATGGACTAAATCTCTTATAACTTTCAAAATGACCAATTTACTAAAAAATATGTTTTTGAAAAAAGCTCTCTACCAAATTGGAATTTTGGGTATTTTGGATTAAAAAATGTGGACATGTGATGTCCAAAATTCTCAATTTCCGACTCGATATTTTAGACTACAAATTCTGCTTCTTTCACACGTACACTATAAGTGACTGCTTCTCTCTCACACCATTTAAGCAGAGCGACCATTAATTCAATATAATTTGTTGCTGCTTCTCTTACGTTCACTCACACAAAGACAAATGTATAGTAGTGTTGGTGGGCATCACTCCTCTATATTAATTACTATTTCATTCATATCATATTAAAATTTTATGATAATAATTTTAATTATATAGATTTTATTTAAGATCTTTTATTAAAAATACTTTCTGGAAAATACATCAAAAGTAAAATTTTTGATTTTATGAAAAATTTCTAAAATAAATTTAATTTGAATATTTTATTATTGGAGATAATATTATAATTCAAGTAATTATCTTTCTAACGATACCAAATAATCGTATAAATATTTTACAGAATTTATTAAAAAACAAGTAAGAATGTTTAGTCGGTCAAGTACAACTATCTAATAACCTACACCACATTTTTGGTTTAAATTAGTAGTAACCAAAAATAAATGAACGACCCTCGGATAATTTGATTTTCTGATTTATTCTTAAGTGTGTGGTACATTATTGTGACACTAAGATTTATGTTAAATTTATGCGTTTTAAAATGAATTTTTCTAAAGAGGCTTATATAGAGACTACAATAAATTATGAACCGACCATCGTATAATTCGTACATTGATTTTTGCTTATAATTATTTTAATTAGATCAAATGTTATTGTAACGTATATGTGAGATTTTTCTCTTCAAAAGTGATATTTGGAAGGGGATTTGTATGGGACCTATGAAACATAATGGGCCGACCCTCGCATATTTTGGTACATTATTTCAGAACATTATAAGATTTCGTTTAAATCGCTTTGTATTTAGGACATTTATGTCCTTATAATCCCATTCCGGAAAGAACATTTGTGTGGAAGGTAACTGAAATATTGGACCGGTTTCGTCTTTAGACCAAAATAATATGTACCAAATTTCATTGAAAATTGCGAACTGCAGACTGTTCATAACATTTACATGGACAGCCAGACGGACAGACAGACAGACAGACAGACGGACGGACATCCTCAAATCGACTCAGAAAGTGATTTTTAGTTGAACGGTATATTAAGAAGTTGGTGTAACACCATTTTTCTGCATGTGACAAACATCAGCATAATACTCCAACCAGTTTCGTTGGTGTAGAGTATAATTATGTTAAACTTGGTCTTCTCCAGCAAAATTTTGCTCATTTTCCTAATTTTAAGCACATTTGAAAAAAGTTGGGATTTTGGGAGTTTTCATAAGGAAAAGTGGGAGCTCATTTTAAATTTTCTTCATATATATATATATATATTTGTACATATAAAACTAAAATTAAAAAAATATTTCTTTAAATTTCATTATCAGTATTTTTTAATCCAACAAAAATTTTGATTAAAAATTTTTTATCTCTTCACAATAAAGAACTTAATGACTTGCAAATCTTTTCTTTGTGTTCTTCATAATTTTTAATTAAAAAAATTTACACAAAGCAAATGTAAAATTACATTCTACAAAATTATTCAAAAATTTCTATAATTAAAATGCGCAACAATAAAATTTATTATAAAATTTTCCATAAAAAAGCTATCGAAAACTCTTAGAAAATTAATGAATAAATGAATGGATGAATTAGTGAATGTATTAATGAATGAACGATTGTTATTGTTTAGTTCTTGACAACAAAATGCAACATCTGAACGAGGAAAAAAAAACTTGTCACAAAGCATCAATAATTCCATATAACAATGATAAATTGCATTATAATTATATTCTCTCTTCTTTTCTAATTCTTCTCTTTCTCTTTTCATTTTGCTACGTTAACTACAAAATACAATTATTGTTATTATTGTTATTTACACAAAACTAGTTTATATAAGTATATAAATACAAATACTCTTTCACTAATACAAATAACAATAAAAATATTATGAACACACGGACACAGATATATATACATACATACATATCCTGCAATTTGTAACCTGTAGTTTCGAAAAAAAGTGAGAGAAAATGAAATAAAGAACGATTGGTTTTATGTATTATTTGACAGAGATATAACGAAGATATTTTTATGAAATGTAATTTGAATTTAAAATTAACGGTTTTAATAACTGAGTGATTCTAGAACCTTTTGCCATAACGTGTAAGTTGTTATCACTTAATATGCGGAAACATGTGAATGAGAATATGTTTGTATAACTCCTTGATTAAATTTAATATATTGGAAATCTTCAAATATTAGCATTTATTTAGATCCTTAATTCTTGTGTAAAAGGCTTTGACTGTCTCTTGTCCTGACCTGTACACCTCCACACCAATTTGTAGCACCTTAACTCTGAGCATGTAAAATTTTATTAAAACATCTGTGATGGTTTTATGGACACGATCACATCCAAAGTCAGAGCTTAATGAAATTTGACCTCATTAATTTCTATTTTCCTGAGAAATATCCTATTTAAAATCAAATATACTTGTTTGATTGAAGACAAAGTTATAGACCGATATCTAAGTTTTTTCTAGTTTTAGAAAATTCTCTTTTTAGTTAATTCATTTCTAGAATCAATGAAAACTGCATGATTCTTTTCATCTCATTAATATAGTTTTTCCCTTTTTCACCTCTTTTTATTTTGTTAATTTTTTTCGTTATTATAAGATTTTATATTGTTAAAAACAATGAAACTAAAACAAAAAGGAAGAAGAAAAGAACGTGTAGTTGTATTAAATATGATAACTACAACCACAAACATATAAATAAAGTAACTTTATTTTCTGTTCTGTGTGTTAATTATACAATAAAGTAAACACATATTGTCTCACATTTAAACACACACACACATACAAATACATGTATGTAATGGAAATATACCCTTTTTAGTATTTTATAGTGAACATGAAGAAGAGAAAGAAGAATTTTTCCTTATTTATTATAGGGACCCCTTTTTTAACAAAATATTCACATACATTCAAACAGAAACTGAACATAAAATCTCTAACTCACGTATGGTTACAAAAATATATATAAGCAAATATAAATGTGTATGTGTGTATGTATATTTATTCATACAACATATATGTATTGTATACATGTGTTAATGTTAAGTACTTTACTCGTATCATGTCCTGTTTATTATATGCATTTTAAGCTTTCACAAAAAGGAAAAGGGAGTGAGAGAGAGGAAGGGAGGGAGAGGAAAAAGCAAAGAGAGAGAGCATTTTTGTTTGGCATCATATGTTGAAGTTATAGTTTCGTTGTAATATAAACGAAATCGTAACAAAAGCAAAATAAATTGTGAAGCGCATGATATTACTCGTATATACATAATATATATTTACTGTTATTGCTACTGATACTACAACTGCTGCTGTTGTTGTTGTTGCTGCTGTTGTTTTTGCTTTTAAGTTTCTACAATTAATTTTAATATTAATTACCTGACTATGTTTACTGGCAGCAAATACATTAAAAAACTCTTTTATTCTTGTTGTTGCTGTTGTAGCTTTTTAATTTTTTCAAAACAGTGGTTCTAAAAGGGAACAATTTGCGAGAATTTTCAAAGGGCACATTAAAAGATATTTTAGTAATTTGGGAGGGAATTTTTAAAAATTATCCTTTTATAAATTACAAAAAAACTGTGATAAGGAAATTATACTCCTTTTTGATTTAATTGAATTTATTTTCAATATTAGAAAGTTCATATTTAGGGGTCAGACATTTTTCACTTGAATTTTAGTATTGTGGCGTTTCTCTCTTTTATTACGTTAATATTTTCATATAATGAAAAGTCCTTGAATCATTTAATGTTTGACTTCTATTTTTCTTGTTTTTGTTTTTCTGTTTTGTGTTGATGATTCTTATCTTCTTAATAATGTTTGTTTGGTGATGTTTTTATACTTTTAACCACAATTAAGGTCCTATGGATTATATAGTATATCATGAAATCAAAATCGGAGTCGACTTTGATTGCTTAACTGCTCGTCTGTCTGTTGTTGGTACACTGAAAACAGACAGACCGTTGGTATTCCAATTTTGATTTGTTATGAATTTTTTATTGATTTTTAGTTTATTAATTTTTTGAATTCAATAGATTTGTTTTTTTTTCGATTAAGATATTTAAGCGATGCTTTAAAATATAAGATCTTCTCTTGAGGTATTAGAAACTATAAATTTGTCATTGATTTGTAATTTTTCGTCTATTCTCATTTTTTATTTTTTTCTGATCCTTATTGACTTGAGTTTTTGCGAATCTATAGGGTCCATAGATTCATCATCGTTATTTTATTTTTGGGAAGGGGGGTTCTAAAAGAATATCGTAGAATTGTTGTGATTTCTTTTCCGAATATTATCGAGTTCACGTATTGTGGTGTATTTTTCGAAATAAATAGATTTTTTTCAATCCATTATATTTTATTATTATTATTTCCCAATTTAGCTTCTTCTTATGTGTTTTTAAAATTTTCTTGTTGAAGTGATTTTTTTTATAATTTTTGCTTTCTTTTTACATAATTTTAAAAATTTTGTTCTTCTTGAGGAGATTTTATATTTTTTTCTCATTAAATCCTCCACCACCAAAAGTGGTGAAGTGGACATATTAATTAGTCATTCCATATGTAACGTTGGAAAGTAATCATCTAGGATGTTATATTGTATATATATATTCTTGTATCAAATCAAAATCTGATTCGATTTAACTATGTCCGTCTGTCTGTCTTTTATTGGCACGGGTCACATCCACAATAATTGACAGAGTTCAGTGAAATTTGGTCTGATAATTTATAAAAGTGCTGAGAATTTTCTTATTTAAAACCAGCTAAAAAATCGGTTCAAGAACTTTCTGTATAATATTAAATTTAATGTACGTCATTACCATTCCAAAAAATTTTTAAAATCGGTTCAGTAGAAAAAAAGTTAGAGCCAAAAATATGAATAAATTGATGATTCATTAAGTGTTTCTGTGCTGTATGATGCTTTGAGTGTTTATGTAATTGAGTGTGTGAATTTTCCTCTAATTTGTTAAATTTTGAAGAATTTTAAGAATTTTATAAGTTTTTCTTTATTTTCGCGATTTTTTATATTGACTGATTTTTTAATTTAACCGATTTTTTTTTCTATTTTTAATATTTGAATTAGAAAAGTTTTTATGTATAAAGTATTTTTTCTATAATTAAATTAATTAAATTTTTCCTAAGAGTAAGGATTTTTTAAAATTTAATATTTTTTTTTTATTTTAGCGATTTTTTTTGTTGATTTTCTTTGTTTTTTCTAAATTTAAGATTTTGCTTATTTGAGTTTTTTCTAATTTAAAAATATATTGTTACGTCTACATTTAGGTATACCGATCGACTTCCTAAAACATCACTTAATCATTTGCCAAATTAAGATAACTATAATCTCAAATCAATGTGCGAATTTGTACGAGGGTCGGTCCATAATTTCTTCTAGTTTCACCACCAAGATTTTCTTTCAACACACACAAATTTACATAATTGTTAATTAATAATTAACTGCACACTTAATTATGAATCAGAATATAAAATTATACGAGGGTGGTTCATAAAATTTTCATAGTCAATGTGTTGTCAAGTATTAAATAAACGAGCATGACCGACTATAACATTTTTATTTATTTATTTATTTTTTTTTTTTTTAATTTTGTCAATTTAATTTTTTTTGTCTTTTCACGCAATTTTGAATCAACGGAGTATGTTCTGCTACTTAATAGCAAAGTTTTCCACCATTCTACCACTCATAGAGGGCATTGTTCTAGGGATGAATCTGCAGGAATATACAATCAAAATCATTAAATTAATTGAACCTTAACTCAGAAAAATTACCAACAGTGATCTTGAAGAGGCCCTCTACTTACGAACATTGTTTCCAGAAAACAGAGACTTTGAAAGAATGTACAAATTCAAAAAGTCATATTTATTAAAAATGTCATATTTAAAAAAATTTTAAGAAAATGCCGATTATCAATTAGTACCCATTTTTTGTATAAGTACTTTAATATTATGGGACATTAAGGGGTAAAAATTCCGATAAAAATCTTCTAGATACAAATTTTTTGGGAAAATTGTAATTTAAAGAAAGTTAACTTTTTTTATTTAGTATTAGTGAAAAAATATTTCTCTGCAAAATGCTTTCTCCAAGATTTCATACATCAATCGCTGACACTGTAATTGGTCTGCATTGCAAGAAAAAGGACATAAATAAAGATATGAAATATAAACTCATCTTACGGTTTTTAATCTATTTCTGTATAAATTAACCCTGTAGTCTTCAGATCATTATAAATCAGAATTTATGTACAGAAATCAATTTGAAAATATTTGTTATAATTTGTGTAAAAAAAGTCATTATTGCCTTGTTAACAATCTATAAAATGACCCATTTAAATTTATGTTTATACCATAACCATATTTTATTTATCCTTCACTAATACACAAACTACAAGGTCTTATCTTCCATATACACATACATACATACTTTTAAGAAATATTTGCATATATTTTACATATAATTTTGTGGCAGAATTAGATAAAACATATTTATGCCAGCATTAGTATTAGTATTAGTAAAGTAAGTATTATTAATATGTACAGAGTAGTTATATTTTTAACAGAGATTTAAATGAATTAATTACTTAATTCCTAAAATTTTTCTTAAAAATTAATTATTATTCTAGAACACATGTTTCTAACAAATATCTGAGCATATGTGTACATATGTGTGTGTGTGTATGTGTATGTGTGCTTTGTAAAGAAAAGTTTAAAAGTTCGAAAAATAAATAAATCAACATTTTCTAATGTAAAATCACATGATTTGAAGTTAAGTATTTGTTTAAAGTTAATAATTTGTTTTTAAATGAATAAATATAGTTTTATTTGAACTAAATTAGTTTATATTTGATTTGGAAATGATTTAACTTTTTGAAATTGTTTATAATTTTAAATAATGAAATATTTAGAAATGTATTTTTAATAGTTTATAATTAGAATACAAAATTTGGTATAATGATAACGTAGGCGTATGAATAATATTAATTATTATAATATGTCATTGTTGATATAAACTTTTCATTGAAAATGAATTTCTAGAGGTCATTTCTATAGAACCAAATCAGCCTTTTTGGTTTTATTCGCATTAGTTTCAATGACAAGCTTGCTCGTGGACTCCTCTCTTACAATCCAAGTACTGTCAAATTGCTATATTGCGTCAGTGTGTTTTCACATGCATCGAAATGTGCTTCCCGATCTCTGGCAGGACATACTGCTAATTGGGACATTTGTCCAATTAAGTCCCCTGAATCACTATGATGATGAATTTAAATGTAATTAGAAATATTAATCTAAATATTGTGGCCATAACCCTATAATTCTATTATCCACAAGATGCAGTTTGAAAGGTTTTCAAACTTCAAATCGCGCCTTAATTTGAAGATATTTTAATACACGAGATAAATATTTTTGAGTTCTCATAACTCTGCATCAGATCTCTAATGCATATTTTTAATTCAGTATCCATTTGATTCGTACTATCATCATGTTGTCATGTAACAGAGATTTCTATTCAGTTGGTGGTAATGTTTCGAAGTAGGGTTTAGAAGAGAGAGTAAACAAATTATACACCGATTACAGTTGGTGCAAATCGATCATTTTTTATAATTCTGTATCTTCTGATTCGTTAAATGAAATTTAATGAATTTTACAATTTTAGAGTTAAAATGTTTCTAATTTGATTTGATAATGTACAATAATCTATGGGCTCCATAACGTTCCATAAATTAATTTCCTGAATTGATG
>PYHX02000335.1:0-23385 GCA_004302925.2 Cochliomyia hominivorax | reverse complement strand
CAGCTAATGTTTATTAGACCGACAGCAAAAATGCTAAAAATAATGGAGAACAAAAAAAACGAGCAACGTTTAGCAAAGATTGCAACGAACGCAGAACACAACAACAGTATTGATACACAATGGAACACACCACAGCGGAGAGAGAGAGACGCTTGAGCGGTTTTTTTTTTTTTTAATGTGAAAATGGAAAAAAAAAGCAAACGACAAGAAACCAAAATAAATCGAAATAAAACTAATTACTTATTACAACAACTGACTGTGCGGATAATTACTATATATTTTTTTGTTGTTGTTGGTTGTTGGTTTGTGTTGTACTTTTTCTGATGGCTGCTGTTAACAACAAACAAAAAACATCTTTCAATTGTGAAAATGATTTTAATTTGATTTTTTTTCTATTGGAGTTTTGTTTTTGTCAGCGTAACTGATGTTTTGGTTGCTGTGTTGTTTTTGTTGTGTTGCACTCTTTGACAACTCGGAAATGTTATTTGTTGCATTTGATTGAGCACCCAACACTAACGGCAATAACGTATGCAACAACAGCAAAAACTCATTCAACCAATAACACTTTTTATGCGAACAACAACTACAACAACATCAACTCAAATAAGAAAATAAAAATAATTGTAATTTGAAGACAACAGCAATGACCATGTTGGTTGTTGACTGTTGTTGTTGCTGCTGTTGCTTGTTGTAAAATTGTAGTTATGTAGTAATATGATTGTTATTGTTGGTTTTTATTGCTGCCAGTTTTAAGAGTTTGCAAAAAATCATGTTGCGCTTTTTTTTTCTTGAAGCGAATAAATATTCGAATAAACAGTTTTGAAAAGGAGTTGATTTTTTTCCAATAAAATGAATTTGGAATTATTGATCTGGAATTTATTAAAAATCATAATTTAGGTCTTTATGAGTTCTTAAGATTACAACTGATTAAATCGCAATAAATAACGTTAAACTCACGATTAATCGAAATTTAAACTACTTTTCAAGTTCAAGTTTAAACAAAATTTCTTTAACTAATTTTTAACAAGTTTTATTTGAGAGCACAAGTTTAAATAAATTTCTTTAAACTTGAGTTAAGAAATGTTTTTAAACTGTAGTTTAAATTAATTCCATAATGATAATTTAGTCTAGTTTAAGAGACTTTTTACTAAGGATGAAATATAATTTTGGTCTCCTCTAAGTTAAAATCCATAAACATAAGTTTAACTACATTAACTATACCTTCAACACGGGGTTCATCAATTTCCTTTTAACTCTGTTTAAATCAGTTTTTCTAAATATATGATATAACCACACTTTAAGCTTAAGTTAAATCAATTCTCATAGAACATCTGCACAATTAACTCAGGATAATTAAAATCGTTTTTACTTAAGTTTACATAATTTTTTTAGATATAAATTATAAATTTAATTTAAACTTAAGTTTAGGATAAATTTTTTGAACTCAAGTTTAAATAAATTGTGTTAAACTTAAGATTAAAATATTTTTTAACTAAAGTTTTAAATTTAAGCTAATGTTTAAGCAAATTAATTTAAACTCAAGTTCAGGTAATTTTGAATAAACTGAAACTTAAATAAAACTTAATTTAAACTCTGGTTTAAGTTAATTTCTTCAAATTGTAGTTTAAATAAATTTTGTAGTAATTTTTATAAACTTCAGTTTGAGACTAAATTTATTTAAACTATAGTTAAATTAAAACCTAACTTAAGCTTAATTTAAAGATTTTATAAACTTTTTAACCTTGAGTTTAACTAAAACTCTTTGCACTTGAGTAAAAAAATATCGTTGAACTCATGCTGACGGTCATTTTGAACGTGAAAATTCCCTTAAGCAAAGTAATAATAAAATTATAAAGTTTTAAGCACAATTAGTTAAACTCAAGTTTAACTAAGATTTTTTTACTCAAGTTCAAATAAATTTTAATAAACTTAAGTTCATGTTAAAAACTGTTATTAAAAAAAGTTAAATTAACATTAAAAATAAATTTCTTTAAGATAAAGCTAGAAATTTGTTTAAACTCGACAGTTTAAGTTAATTTAATCGTAATTTAAGTTTTCAATAACATTTTTAAACTGAAGTTAAGGTCTTCTTTTTAAATTTAGTGGTTAACTAATTTAATTTTAAGTCTTGTTTTAAGCTTGAAACTTAAGTTTTCTTTTCTTTAAACCAATTTTTTAACTGCACAGTTTAACTTACTTTCTTTATACCGTTTTATAATGTAAATTTCTTCAAACTTTAGTTAAACTTCTTTTAACTTAAGTTTAAATTCAAACTTAAAAAAAAATAATTTTAAAGGTTAAGTTTAAATGAATATTCGTTTTAAACCTCAAGTTTACATTTAGTCCTTTAAAAAGAAAGAACTACACTCAGATATAATCCAGATATCACGATCAGCGTTATGGATTATAATAACACTTTTTTTAATTAAACCCAAAAGTTTTTATTCCTTTAAACTCTTCCTTCATTCAATTGAAATCAATTCCAAAAAAAAACGCCTGTGGTTTGATTTTGAAACTTATTTGTTTTGATCCCCCCAAACGGCTGTTTAATGCCGTTTGTGTGCTGCTAAATCGAATAAAATAAAAAAAGACTTAAAGTCCATAGTTCCCCCTTTCCCCTCCCCTGGAAAAAAAAAACTACTAAGAAAAATATCAACAACTACTGACAGCAGTAGCGATTTTCATAGAAACAAAAAGGTGTTGCTTGACAACTTGACACCCAAAGTGGTAGAGAAGAGCATGATGGTGGCGTTAGAGAGTTTGCCAATTCAAGTTGAAGCTTGAGATGTTGTTAACATAATGCTGCAATGTCCATAATTGTCATGCCACCACCAGCGTACATTTTTTGTTTTTTGTCCAAGATGTTGTAAAACAATTTCAATTTTATTGTTTGTGTAAATAATGTTCATTCAATGAACATTTTTTTTCGTCATTAATAAAAACAACAACAGCAACAAACAACGACAACAACAGCAACATAGAATTGGCGGTAAAACTAAAACTTTTTCTAGTAATTTCTACATGTTTATTTTTTGTTTTCAAGTTATAAAGTTTTTACCGTGTAGCACTCACTCAGTCACTCACTTAACTTCACTCACTGGATTCCGACATTCGTTCATTCATTTATTCACTTGAAATAGTTTTTCATTCATTCATAGTTTTCTGTTATACCCTCCACCACACCACTAGTGGTAATGAGGGGTATAATAATTTTGTAATTTTGTGCGTAACGCCAAAGAAGCATATCAGATTTCATATGTTCAAAATCTGAGCCGATTTAGTTTTGTCAGTATGTCTGTTGTTGACACACTCACATTTAAAATAATTGACAGAGATCAATGAAATTGGCCTGAGTATTTGTTATAGAACCTGAGAAGTTTTCTATTTAAATTCAGCAAAATTGGTTCGGTATGTTAGAAAGATATAGACCGATATCTGGGGCAATATTTAAACAAAAAAAAAAAAAAAACTTTCATAAAATTGTCAATTATTAATCGAGAAATTAAAATGAAATTTTGCTATAACATTATGTTGTATGTACTTCATTATCATTCTAAAACTTATCAAAATCGGTTCAGTAGAATAGAAAGTTATAGCCAAAAATATAACTTATTTTATGACTCATTAAATATTCCTGTGTTATATTTATGAAGAGCTTTATATATTGTATAAGTTTGGGAGTTTGTATGTAGGAAATATAATGTATTTACTTCGATACGCAATTGTGGTGGAGGGTAGGACTATGCCGAATAAAGCATTCTTACTTGTTATTATTTCCTACACTACTGAAGACTTAATACCCAGAAATTTGTAACATGCAGAAAAAGTGATGTCACACTCACCTTTACATATACCGTTCGACTCAGTATCACTTTCTGAGTCGATTTTAACGATGTCCGTCCGTCTGCTGCTCCAAAAAACATTGTGAACAGTCTACAGGTCGCATTTTTTAAATATCTCAATGAAATTTGAAACATATTATTATTTTGCCTAAGGACGAAACCTATGGAATTGGCCATGTTCGGTCCAATATTTCAGGTACCTCCCATACAAATGTTCTTCCCGAAATAGGGTTTTAAGGTCTTAAAGGTGCTAAATACAAAGCGATTAAATAAAATTTGGCCACAAGAAAGCTTATAATATTTTAAAACAATTTGCCAAAATGTACGAGGATCGTTCTATTATTTGTCATAGGTCCATGCCAAACCCCTCCAGAAATCACTTTTAAGGGGACACAAATCTCACATATAGCTGTTGGTTGATTGAACGATAATATAATTGGACAAATAAGATAAAAAAAATCCACATTTGCAAAAATTATACGGATGGTCCGGTTCCCATAATTGTTAATATCTATGCTAAACCCCAGGTAAAAACTTCATTGGTGTCAAAACGCATAACTTGACATAAATGCTAAGAGTGGGTCACAATAACACACTAAGAAATAATAATCGAATTATACGAGGCGTCGTTGATTAATTTATCACTACCTACCATTTCTAAACGACTACGTGGGGTCAGTAGGCGTATTAAATAGCTCGAGCTTGACTGCATTGTACATTCTTACTGCGCTTAATGTTGATTTTGTAGTGTCTAAATGACGACAACAACAGAACAACGAACAACACAACAACACAAAAAGTTAATAAATTTTTATACATTAAACTCTCTATAAAAATTTATTCCATTTTTCATTTTATGACAAATTTCTTGTCCACTTTTTTAGTGTTTTTTTTTTCTTATGTTGTTGTTGCTGTTGGCTGTTGTTTGCTGACATTATTGTTTGTTTTATGGTGGCGGTTAAACATTGTTTTTCTTTCGAGTGTAATCGAAGAAGGTTTTTTAAGTAATCAATTATTAGAGAATGTAGTTTAGACTGGGTTTTGTTAAACTTGAAATAAACTTTTTTTAACTGAAGTTTAAATTTCTTTAAGAAATCTTTTCTCATTTTATTTACATATCAATTTATTCAATTAAGTTTAAACGTAACTTCAAGTCAATTTTTTTTTAACTGAAGTTAACGTATTTGATTTCTTTTAACTCAATTTTATTAATAGTTTTGAACTAGAGTTTAAATAAATTAGTTAAAAGAAAGTTTATACAAATTTTAAACATATTTTGAGATTTTATTAATTAACAAACTATTAGAGAAATGTAGTTTAAACTAGGTTTTGTTAAACTTGAATAAACGAGGTTTAGGTACCTTAATTCTAAACTTTTAATTTTTGCCTAAAATTATTACCAATCAATGTTAAATAAACTTTATTTAACTAGGTTTACTAAACTAAGTTTAAACTTAAGTTTAATTATTATTATTTAAACTGAAGATTAAGTTCTTTAAGAGATTTTAAACGAAGTTGTTGACAATTCAAATAATTAAACTAAGTTTAAATCTAACTTCAAGGCAAGTTTCAAGGAAGATTTTTTTAACTGAAGTTTTAACTTGATGACTTTTGACTTACTTTTATTTCATATTTTTAAATTAGAGTTTGAAGTAAATTTCATTTAACGGAAGTTTACACATTTTTTGAACACAAGTGTAAGAAGATTTTTTGATTGAATTTAAGTTTATAATTTCAAATTAAAAAACAAACTTTAGCAGAAGTTTAACCCTGAATTTTAAATAAAGTTTAATTGAAATGATTGCAAATAATTTTAACCGTAAGTTTAACTAATTTCCTTTAAATTCAAGCCCAAGTAAATTTCTTTGAATGAAAGTTTAAAAACGTGCTAATTGAATTTCAAGTAATTTTCTTAAATTAAACTCAAGTTCAAAGTTTAAAATGGAATTTAAAAATATTTTAAGCTGAAGTTTAAGACAATTTTTCTTAACCACAAGTTTAAGTAATTTTTTAAGCTGGAGTTAACATACATTTTTTGACAAATAAAGTTCAAACAAAATATTCAACTTTTTAATATCAAGTTTAACTAAATTTATTTAACTAAAGTTTAATTTCTTCAAACAAAGTTTATAAAAAATTAAATTTAAGAAAAAATTTTTAACCCAATCAAATCAATTTCAATCTAATCTTTTTAGTTAAACTGTAGTTTAACTTTTTAAATCAAGTTTAATAGAACTACAAGGTTTTGAGAGTGAAAAATCAGGTTAAAGTTTATGTCTTTGTTAAATAAAGTTTAAACTGTAGTTTAAGTAAAAAATTTCAAGTTTAGCTAAATTTATTTAAACAAAGTTTAATTTCTATAAACAAAGTTTAGACAAAAAAAAATAAACTTAAGATTTTTTTTTAAATCAGGTTTCAACTTAATTTCTTAGTTCAACAAAGTTTAAACTATAGTTAAACTTTTAAATCCAAGTTTAATAAAAAAAGTTTATGTCTTTGTTAAATAAAGTTTAAACTGTAGTTTAAGTAAAACTGAGGTTTCAATGTATTTAACTGAAGTTTAGCAAATTTCTTTTTAACTCAACTTCATTTAAAAAAATCTATTAAAAAAATCTCTTCCCACCAGCCCTCGTTTTCGTATGTGTTACCCATTTGTTGCCATAATAAGCGCCGCCTCATAAATAAATTCATATTAACTTTTTTTTAAATAAATTTATTGCATTTTGTCTCTATTACGTTTTATTTTCATTCAAATGTTTAAAATACTTTTTTTCCACTTTAGATCTCCAGTTTAAAATTGCAAAAATAAAAAAAAAACTCGATTTTGAATTCAATTAAATTGATTCGATTTACAGATGTAAATTTATAATTTAAAGACATAAACTCAACTTCCGTCGTAAATTAACATTATTGTTTGTTAAGTTGTTGTTTATCTCTCCTTTTTTTCCTCTCATTAATTTCTAATTTAATTGTTACAACGATAATTACAAACGGAAACGATCGATTTTACAAAATTTCAATTAAAGTTTTTATGTTTTCTGATCATCAACCGATCAAATCAATTGATCGAATTGTGTGTGTGAAGAGTGTGAGATCTCATTGAATTTGACGTGAAGAATTAAATAGAGCGAGTGAAGTGATTAAATATGAAAGTGAATGAATTGAAAAAAAGGTGTCTAATTATTGAAATCTTCAAATCTCTTTAAATCAAATGATTTAAGGAGATTTGAAGTTTATTTAAGTTAAACTTAAAGAAACTTAAACTTGAGTTTAAAATAAAACTTTGTTTAATCTGGAAATTAAAAAAATTTTCTTAAAATTTTTGTTGTAATCTAAATAATAAAATAATCACCAATTAAGGTTTAATTATTTAAACTTGAGTTTAATGAAAAACTTAATTTTGAATCTTTAGTTTAAAAAGAATTGCTTAATCTTGAGTTTAAAGACTTTTATTTTAAAGAATTTTTTTAAGTTGGAGTATAATAGAATTTATTTAAACTTAAGTTTAACAAAATTTTGACTTAAACTTGTTGTTGAAAGTCTTTGAAATAAGAAAAGCACCACTTTAGGTTTAAGTTATTTAAACTTAGTTAATAACAAAAAACTTAAGCTAGAAATATTGAATTACTTAATATTGAGTTAAAAGAAATTACTTAATCTTGAGTTTAAGAAATTTATTTAAATGTTTCTTCCAAAAGTTTTACTTAATCTTCAATTTCACAAAATTTATTATAAATTGAATTTAAAGATTTATTTTCTGGTTTTAAGAAATTTATTTTAAGTTCAGTTTAATTAAGTTCATTTGAGTTTAAGAACATTTGTTCAAACTTGAGTTTAAGTATATTTATTTAATCTTCAGTTAAAGATTTTTTTTAAGTTTTTTTTAATTCATCTGAATAAAGTCAAATTTTTCAAATTAAGGAATTTTTTAAACTTGAGTTAATTGAAAATTACTTAAACTTAAGTTTAAATAAATTCTTGTGTTGAAAAAAAATTTACTTCAACTTGAAACTTATTTCAAAGAAATTTATTGATTTAAAGGGTTTTTTTAATTTCACTCAAAGTTTACTTAAACTTGAGTTTAAAAAATGTTCGTAAAAACATGAGTTTAACGAAATCTATTTCAATTCGGTTCGTATATTTTAACTTGAGTTCAAAGAAATATGTTTAAACTTCAGTTTAATGTAATTTATTTAAACTTGAGTTAAACCTTTTTTTATTTCAGTTTAAAGATTTTAACTGGAGTCTAAATAAATTTATTTTAATTTCAATTCAATAAAATTTATTTAAACTTTAGTTAAATGATTTCTTTGTAATTTCAGTTTAAAGAATTTTACTTAAACTTGAGTTTAAGGAAACTTTTTTTTAAACTTTAATTTAAAACTGTTTATTTAAACTTGAGTCTAAGGAAATTCATTTAAACTATAGTAAAGAGGTTTTGATTTCGCTCTTACGAAGTTTACTTAAACTTTAGTTGAGGGATTTTTTTTTTTTTTTACTTTTTGATTAAACTTGAGTGAAACAAAATTTATTAGAATTTCAGTTCAAAGATTAAAATTGATTTTAAAGAAATTTATTTAAACTTAATGAAATTTATTTTAACTTGAGTTTAATGATTTTTTTTAATTTCAGTTCAAAGATTTTAACTTGTGTTTAAGGAACCTTTTTGTCAATTTGAGTTCAATTTAATTTATTTAAACTTGAATAAAAGATTTTTTCTTTGTTTAAACTTGAATTTTGAGAAATTTATTTAAATTTTTTTTTATTTCGCTCTAACGAAGTTTACTTAAACTTTAGATTAGATATTTTTAAAACTTGGATTTATTTAAATTTGAAATGAAGTTTACTTGAATTTCAGTTCAAAGATTTAAACTTGAATTTAAGAAAAAATTTTAAACTTGGGTTTAAATCGGTTTAAACCTTAAGTAAAAGATTTAAACTGAGTTTAAGGAAATTTGTTTAATTAATAAATGAATTTCTGTTTAAAGGTTTAAACTTGAGATTAAAAGAAATAATTTAACATTTTGGAAAAAAAACTAAAATTGAAAATTTAATTTAAAACTTGGGTTTACAAAAATTTAAAAATTATTTTAACTAAGGTTTAAAATTTTTTGAACTTGAACTAAAATAACAATTGTAACTTAAATTTGAAAAACTTTTTATCAAACTGTCAAACTGTTTCAATTAAAATTTCAATTATTTTTAATAAATTTCTGAAAATTTTCTTACAAGATTAGTTAAACTTTGCATTAACTTAGTTTAAGTTAATTGAAAATTTAACTTAATTGCTTTAAATTATTTTTTAAAGGGTATTTAATTTTTCATTTATTTACTTAACTATAAGTTAAACTAGGTTTTAATTTAACAACTTTATTAAACTGTTAAATCAAGACTTTGAAAAAATGTTCATTGTCAATCGCATAAAGTCATGACAAATAATAATTTTAACATTAAAACTCTGTGATTTCATAAAAGTCATATAAATTTATTATTGAAAATGATTCCCAGACATTCAATTTCCATTCAGTTAATCTCCTGCTCCTGCTCCTCCTCCCCCCTCCTCCAACTCTTTATTATGTTTGTAATTGAAAAAATTACAATTATTTTGCAATCAAAAGAAAAAAAATTATTATTGAAGTTTAATGGAAAATTGTTTTATAAAAAAAAAAAACAAAAAATAACAATAACAAATATTGAGTTGAAAAACTCATAGAGTTTTCAATCATTTTCATTACTTTATTTTTCTCAAATTTGACGAAAAGAAAGTCATAAACAAATAAATTTTCCATCATAAAATAATCATAATCTCGATAATAATGACCACAATTTAAACATAATTATGTGGTTAACGAAAAAAAACAACAACAACAACAACAACATTTAAATAAAACAAATGAGAATGCTTAACCGAATAATCAATACCCTCCATCACAAATGCGGTTGAAGTGAATACGTTATGTTCGTTTAAACACACTCACTTATAAACTCCCAAACGTATACGACATATAAATTTTTTACTTAAATATGACACAGGAACGCTAAATGAGTTGTACAGTTAATTATATTTTTGGCTATAACTGAACCGATTTTGAAATGTTTTGAAATGAGTATGAAGTACATTACAACATTATGTTATGGCAAAATTTCAGTCTAATTTGTCAATTTATATATATTTTTTTTAACTTAGAGGTGGCCTCAGATATCGTTCGTTATTCTTTAATATACTAAACCGATTTTGCTGGTTTAAATAGGAAACTTCTCAGGACTATAACAAATATTCAGACCAAACTTCCATTGAACCTCTGTCAATTATTGTGGTTATGGAGGGTGGCAGAACTAAAGAGGCAGACGGAAATAACTAAATCGATACAGATTTTGATTTTATGCGGGAATATATATACATTATGTGGTTCGAAATGATTCCTTCTTAGTGTTTACACATGGAATGACAAACCCTCTTTATCACTTACAGTGATGGAGGCCTATAAAAATTACAAAATTTTCAATAAAAATCACAAATAAGCGATTAAAGCGTTTAAAGTCAAATTGAATATTTATTAAACGCTTAAATTATGATAAAAAGAAGAAGAAGAAAAGAAATTATTAACAGATAATTTAAGAAGAAAAAAAAAGGTCTTTGTCCAAAAATTGGAAAGAAAAAAGAAAAAAACAAAAACGAAATTGTACATTAATTTGTGATAAACTCATATAATTTAACTTCCGGTTAAAAGAGTAAAGAAAACAGTGATCATGCTGCAGTCATAACATAAAATAATAAATGACTGACGGACGAACGGGACTGAACAATAATAAAGAAGAAAACACCAATGTTTACAAGCGACACCAGTAGTGAGTGACTTTAACCTCCTCAGCAGCAGGGAGTTCAAATATTTTTTTTGTAACTCGATTTTTTGGATTTAAAAATGCATTTTTTATTGTTATCAAAATGAACTAAACATTTTGGATTTATTACTTTATTCTTTTCTATACCCTACACCATCACAAGGTATTGAAGTGGGATATTGACTTAGTCATTTCGTCTGTAACGCCAAGAAAAAATCATAAAAAATGTATTCTTGCATTAACTTTAAACATCTGTCTGTTCTTCCACTCTCACATCCCACATAATGGACAGAGTTTAGTGGAAGTTTGATCTGAATATTTGTTAAAGTCCTGAAAGTTTCTTCTTTAAAAGCAGCAAAATCGGTTTAGTATATTAAAGGATAAAGACCGATATCTGAGGCCACCTTTAAGTTCAAGCAAAAACGTTCGTGAAATTATAAATTATAAATCAACAAACTAGAACGAAACTCTGCCATCGTATTAAGCTATATGGACTTTCATTACCAGTATCGAAATCGGTTCAGTAGAAAAAAAGTTATAGCCAAAAAATATTATTGAATTTATGACTCATTTAATCATCCGTTTTATAATTAAGAATAATATTTTCTATGTCGAATACATATAACAGTATTTTTAGTGAGTGTGTTTAAACGAACATAACGTATTTACTTCACCCGCATTTGTGTTGGAGGGTACTATAGATTCGGCATAGTCTATTATATAGCATTCTTACTTCTTTTTTCTTTCTTTTTATATCTTCTTTATGCACTAATTTTGAAATGTAATTAGAATTTGATGCATTAAAAAAGAAAAAAAAACTTAACCTCATTTTTATATCCAGCACGAGAGGAAATTAAGTAATTGATCGCTTTTTAAATAACGAATAAATAAATCGAAAATGTGACAGCTTGAGGGCAACAAAAATCTTATGATTAATTAATGTCCGATAATGTGAAAGGGATTTTTTCTTTCGAAAGAATCAAGACATTTTTTCTATTTCATTACAATTAATTATTGAATTTTGAGTTTAAAATAGTTAAACGTTAAACTCAAGTTTATAAAAAAAATCTTGATTTTAATTGAAGTTTAAAGAAAGTTTCTTAAAGTTTAAGTAATTTTTTTAACAGAACTTTACAAAAATTTGCTCTTAACTGAAGTTTAAGTAAATTTTTCTTAACTGAAGTTTAAATAAACTTCTGTTAACTAAAAGTTTAAGTTGATCTCATTCAATAAAAGATTAAGTGAAATATTTTAAACAAAAATTTAAGTTAAACTTAAGATTAAAAGAATTTCTTTAAATTAAATTTTAAACGTTTTTTTTTTATAATTTAAGTTAAACTAAGTTTAACACAAATTATTAAACTTAAGTTTAAGATATTTAAATTAGAATTTTAGTTTATTTAAATTTAAGCTTAATAATCATAACTTAAACTTGGTTTATGGAAGGTCATTTTAACTTGAATTTCAAATTTAACAAAATTTACTTAAACTTTGTTTAAGGAATTTTATTTTGACTTGATTTAAAAAAGATATTTTAATTTTAGTTTAAATAAGTTAAGTTAAACTTGGGTTAAATCTTTTTTTAATTTTATTTGAAAAAGTTTACTTAACTTGTAAATAAGGAAATTTATTAAAACTTAAGTTTAACGAAATTTATTTTATTTATTTCCTTAATCTTTAGTTTCAGCATTTTTTTCCTTTGAAAGGAATTTTTTTAACTAAAGATTAAGTTAAGATCTTTAAACTCAAGTTAAAGTTGAAATTTCTCTTAACTACAGTTTAAATAAATTTTTATAAAGTCTTATGTAATATCTTTTAACTGAAGATTAATTAAACTTCTTTAAACTCAAGTTCCAGTAAGTTTCTCTAAACAGAAATTGAAGTGAATTTCGTTTAACTAGAGATTAAAAATTTCTTTCAAAATCAAGTATTTTTTTAACCGAAATTTTATTCAATCTAACTTTTTTTATAATTTTAATGTAAATTTTTTAACTTTAAAGTAAAGTTTATATATTTAAACTTTAGTTTAAAGTTTTTTTAACTCATTTTTTAGTAAATTTATTTAATCTCTGGTTAATAAAACTTGTTTAATTACAGTTTGAATTTTCTTAAATTATTTTCGATTTAAGTTTAAATAACTTCAGGTAAATTTATTCTTAAATTTAAGTCAAACTAAAGTTTAAATGAAGTTTATGAACATTTCAATACATTTCCGCTTAAGGTTATTTAAACTCCAGTTAACTAAAGTTCACTAAACTGAAGATTAAGCTAAATTATTGAACTTTAAGTTGAAGAAAATTAAATTTAAATCCATTGAAATTTAAATTTTCAATTTTAGAAAATTTCAAAATTTTACAAAAAATTTAAATTTTTACAAAAAATGTGATTTTTGCTAAAAAATATTTAAATTTTCACTAAAAATTCTCAATTCCACTAAAAAATTTTGAAAATTCAAAATTTTCATTAAAAATGTTATTTTTGACAAAAAATCTATTTTTTTTTTACTAAAAATTCAAAATTTCTTTAAAATTTAGAATTTCACAAGAAATCGGAATTTTTAACAAATATTTCACTAAATTGTCATTGAAATTCGAAATTTCACCGAATTTAAAAATTCATAGTTTCACAAATTTAAAAATTTCGCTTACAATTTGCAGTTTCACGAAAATTTAGAATTTAAAAAAAAAAAAAAAAAAAAAAAAAAAAAAAGTAATAAATTTAACTAAACAATAAAATTTTTTTTTTAAATTGTGAAATTTTACAAAAAATTCAAAATTTTAAATTTTTTTTAAATTAAATTTTTACTAAAAAAATTAATTTTAATAAAATTTTGATTTAAACTAAAAATAAAAATTTCACAAAAAATTCAAAATTTCACTAAAAATTAAATGTTTCACTAAAATTGAGAATTTCACAAAAAATCGACATTTCAACATAAATTTAAAATTTTATTAAATTGTAATTGAAATTAAAAATTTCGCTTAAAATTTCGAGTTTCATTTAAAATTTAGAATTTTGCAAAAAATATCAAAATTTAATTAAAAACTGTAAAATTAAAAAAAAAAAAATAAAAAAAATAAAAAATTATAATTTTTTATTAAAAAATTTTTAACATTTTATTAAAAATTTTAATTTTCACTTAATATTAAATTAAAAAAATACAAAATTTCATTAAAAATACAAAATTTTTATAAAATAAGAAATTTTCATTTAAAATATTATTTTTAACTAAAACTTTTTGACTAAAATTTTAATTTCACTTAATTTGTAATTGAAATTCAACTTTCACCTGAAATTCTCAAAATTAGAAATTTCGCGAAAAATCGGATTTTTTTTAATTTAAATTTTCACCAAAACTTTGTTGAAATTAAAATTTTTCTAAAAATTCAGAATTTTAAATTTAATTTAAAATCAAAATCTTTCTAAAAATTCAGAATTTTAAGTTTTATTTTAAATCAAAATCTTATCTTTTTTATTATTAATTTTTTTTTTATCATTTTTATATTTTTCATTTTATTTTATTTTATTTTATTTTTTTTTATTTTTTACTTTATTTTTTATTTTTTGTTTTTTATTTTTATTTATTTTTTTTATTTTATTATTTTTTTGTTTTTATTTTTTATTTTTTTTATTTTTTTATTTTTTTTATTTTTTTTATTTTTTTTTTTTTTTTTTTTTTTTTTTTTTGGGAAAATTGTAAAATTCACTTAAAGTGAAAATTTTATTTTCTTTAGAAAAATTACAGAAATGAATTCAAAAACAAAATTTCCTAAAATATAGAAAAAGAACAAGAGTGTGCGTGAGTGTGTGTATTGGTTTAACTGTATAAATTTATTTTAAAAAGTAATTTTTTTTTTTCAACTTAATTTTATATACAACAAGTTCTTTACACTCTCATGACACAGTCACTCACTTAAAGTGCCAACACCACCAACCGATCAACCAGCCACCTTATGACAAATTCCTTCCTTTTCTTCTTCTTCTTCTTTAGCTCCAATGATGCCATTTTGCACGTAATATTTTTATTTTTTTCTTTATGCCACATGTTGTAAGTTACTTACGTATGAGTATGAATGTGTGAATGTATGTTGTGTTGTATTTGGACTCAAAGTACTTGTAAACTTACACTTGTTCCTCATCTTCTAGATATTCATTATAATTATAATTGTTGGTTGTTGTTGGCCCAGTTTTTTTTATTTTAGTTTTTTTCTTCTTCTTTTTCTAGTTTTGAATGTGACGCAATTTTGTCATGATTTCATTTCATTTCGTTTGATTTGATTTTTCACTTCACTTGATTTCACTTCATTCTTGGGAGACAAGTTTTTCCATCACCAGTATTTGTTGTTGTTGTTAGTTTTTGTACTTATGTTGTTGTTTTTTGTTTATTTAAGTATCCATATTTACAATGTTGTTGTATTTTGAGTTGGATTTCGGTTTACATTTCTCTGCCAAAAGGCTTTTGGCCTCTAGTTTTTGTTTCTCGGTCTCTCGGTATTAATTTTTATTCTTTATATCATGTGGTCTTACAGTTTGTTGCTTCCTTATTACTTTTGTACAAGATTTCTAGAATTATGTTTTTCTCGCTTGTTTTTTTTTTTTCTAAATTTGTATATTTTTTTGGTGGCAGAGAAGTGGAAAGACGTTGGAAATCTTTGGTGATTTTTTGTTCCAAGTATTTTTGTTTTTTGATGGAATCGATCTGATCACTTAAGAAAAGGTCGGGAATAGTTCACGCATGGCCTATGGCAAAATTGTTAGAAGTTTAATTTTTAAATCTAATGTTTTTCTTTACCTCTTGTTGTGGAGTCTCGAAAATGGGGTAAAGGGTGAGTCCAATCCAAAAGTGTTTGGTGATGACAGTTTTTCTAGGAAATTTTTCTAATGAAAGCAGTGTAAGTTTCAAAAAAACTTATGTATAGTGAAATTTAGCCAAGCCTTCTTCCTTGCAAAATGGTATATTTTAGAATTTTTACCACATGACCCTGTTTTGACGGTTAACGCTAAAAAGTGCAGTAATTCAGTATTATTTGGAACTGTTTTTACGGTTTTTATGTAAAGAAAAACATTGATCTTGGCAAATAACCGGTTATGGGAAAATATAGCCAAGGACCTTTCTGTATAAAATGCTTTACTCGGAACTATAGAAACTTGTCCCCTATGTTTTATGCCTTACAACATAAAGTCGACATATCTTTGAAAAGCTTTTTTAAATAGTACATGAACCGGTAGATGTTCTGAAGAAAAAACGAGTTCAATTACATAAGACTTTTCTCTATAAAATATATGTTCAGAATTTTACACTACTGCCTGTTTTTACACTTTATGCCGAAAAGGTGAGCAAAAATGGCTTTTGAACCTGTTTTTATTTTGAATCTATTTGTAAAAAATATAGATGATTTGAAAGACATCAAGTATGAGGATATATAGCCAAGATCTTCCTCTAAAAACGCATATACACCCATTTTTGACACATGATCCTATTATGACGTTACAATAGGATCATGATCTTGAAAAAAATAATTTTTTATTGATTGTTTTTCTAGAAATTTTTGTACGGACAATTTGGTCATCTTAAAAAATCCAAACCCTTTATCCATGGCATTCTGATTTTTTTTTACACATGACCCTCTTTTAACGCTTTACACTAAACGGTCAAAAATAATATTTTTTGATTTGGTTTTTTTTTTTTTTTTTTTTTGAAATTTCACATGGAAAAGTTGTTGATATTGGAAGAACCCGAGTAGGTGAAAAAAGTAGCCAAGGCCTTCCTCCACATATTTCGATTTTCGCCATATTTCCAAACGCCAAAAAGTGGTACAAATTACACTTTTGAATTAGAGTTTTTAGAATTTTATATGATCAAGAAATATCCGAGTAAAAGAAAAGTCAGACCAGATTTTGCCAATAAAATAAGTATAATCTTGATTTTTAACACTTGAACCTGTTTTTAACGCTGTAACCTGAAAATTGTCATTTGGAATGATATTTCAAAATTTGAAAATGTTCTATGTTTTAACAGTCATGCCAATGTTCTCAGTTTAATGAAATTTATCCAATATATTTGTTATAGGTCCTTATAAATTGTCTTTACAAATAATAAAATCGCTCCAATAAGGAAAAATTTGTAGAATCATTAACTAAAAATAACCTAAAGAAAGTCAACAAATTTCGAGTTATCGGCACAGAAAGCTAAAAAATCGATTCAGTTGAAAAGTATATGGCCAGTAAATAGTCTCTTATCAATTCACTCCTTTAACTATCTGCCCAATTTCATATTGTAGCTTCTTTTTTTTACACCCATTGATATCATTTCTGGTCTTTTATTCTTTTACAGTTCCATGTGCATAAAAAAATATATTCTATTTTTATCACATACAAAAATACCGGCTACCAAGCTTTAGCCATAAATGCATATTCAAAAATATATATAAAATATAATAAAAAATCTAAAAAATGACACCTTTTTCTCTCCAGTTTTTGCTGTTATTTTCAAATTTTTATATTTCTCACATTTTTATGGTCTAAAAAATTAAAAGACAAAAAAATAAAAATATAAAAATAATATTGTAAAGTGTCCCCGCAAGAAAAAAATATATATTCCGTTTAATGAGTTCATTTGCTTTAGAGTTCTCTAGAAACAGAACAAGAGCGACAAAGCGACAGAAGGGCGAAAGATTTGGAAAAGCAAGGAAAATTGAAAAAACGTTCTTTAAAAAACAATAAATAAAATTTATTGAACAATGTAAATTATATAGAAATATGCAAAATACAGCTATTTTTAATAAATAACCTTTGACCTTTTTGAAAAAAAATCTTTAAAATTTTGAAATTTATCATAATTTAAAAATATCTTATCAAGATTTTGGTTATAACAAATAGATCTTTATAAATTCTATATTAAAAAGTTCCATTTCCATATATACACTAGAGCCTCTACTTGCATCGTTAATGGGGATCGGAGAAACACAATGCAAAATGGAATCAACACAAATGGAATCATTTTTTCTGTATAAATGTGTGGAAATTTCATCACTTTATCTGTTGCAAATTGTTTTTACTGTTAAAGGTTCTAGTCCAAGAGCTCCTATATAAACAGCCTTTTCTCCCGATTTGAAACGTTTTAATTGCATCTTTGAATTTTTTTACTTTGACTCATTTTTTACGTCCTTAATGTACTTTAGTGAATTACACACCAGACACTTACATAACAAAGGAAAGGGAAGTCTCCTTATAGTTGTAGTTTTATCATTGAAGCGGTAAAAAAAAACTTTAAAGTTTCTAGCAACGAAAATTCGAAATCAAAACTACGCAAATCGGACCAATGTAACTTGAAATGATGCAATTCGGGGCCCTAGTGTAATGCAAATTTGACTTTTAGAAGTAAATTTATTTTTAAAATTTAATTTTTCTTATTTTCCTTTTAATCTTTTTAAATGAATTTATTTATCCATATTTTCCTTTTTAATTTTCCTTTTTAAATTATTGATTATTTTATTTTATGTGTTCAATCATTTTCATTTCAATCTCTCTTTCTCACTTAATTGTTATTCTTCAAAATTACAATAATATACAATACAACTAATAATAAAAATAACAAATTCCCTACAGATAGTTTAGTGTTAAACCTACATTGAAATAATGTGGAGTTTTAGTCGCTAAAAACATGAATGTGACAAAATTCATTTGGAAATGTGAATTTCAGTGAAAATTTTAGATTTTGACTGAAATTACTAGGATTTGAAAACAAAAAAAAAAAAAATTTTGAATTTTTTGGTGAGCCAAAACCAACAACCGCTTTTAGTAGATAAATTGGAATTTATGTGAAAATTTTAACTTAATTAAAAATTTAGTGAATATTTGAATTTTTTATGAAAATTTCAATTTTTAGTGAAAAAAATTTTTAAAAAATTTCAATTTTTAGTGAAAATTTCAATTTTTAGTGAAAATTTCAATTTTTAGTAAAAATTTCAATTTTTAGTAAAATTTCAATTTTTAGTGAAAATTTCAATTTTTAGTGAAAATTTCAATTTTTAGTGAAAATTTCAATTTTTAGTAAAAATTTCAATTTTTTAGTAAAAATTTCAATTTTTAGAAAAATTTCAATTTTTAGTAAAAATTTCAATTTTTAGAAAATTTCAATTTTTAGTGAAAATTTCAATTTTTAGTGAAAATTTTAAATTTTTAGTGAAAATTTCAATTTTTAGAAAAATTTCAATTTTTAGTGAAAATTTCAATTTTAGTGAAAATTTTCAATTTTTAGTGAAAATTGAAATTTTTAGTGAAAATTTCAATTTAGTGAAATTTTTTTAGTGAAATTTCAATTTTTAGTGAAAATTTCAATTTTTAGTGAAATTTGGAATTTTTAGTGAAATTTGGAATTTTTAGTGAAAATTTCAATTTTTAGTGAAATTTCAATTTTTAGTGAAAATTTCAATTTTTAGTGAAAATTTTCAATTTTTAGTGAAAATTTCAATTTTTAGTGAAATTTTCAATTTTTAGTGAAAATTTCAATTTTTAGTGAAAATTTCATTTTTTAGTGAAAATTTCAATTTTTAGTGAAATTTTAAATTTTTAGTGAAAAGTGAAATTTAATTTTTAGTGAAAATTTCAATTTTTAGTGAAAATTTCAAATTTTAGTGTGAAAATTTCAATTTTTAGTGAAATTTTAAATTTTTAGTGAAATTTTCAATTTTTAGTGAAAATTTCAATTTTTAGTGAAAATTTCAATTTTTAGTGAAAATTTAAATTTTTAGTGAAAATTTCAATTTTTTGTAAAAATTTCAATTTTAATTGAAAATTTCAATTTTTTAGTGAAATTAAATTTTTTTAGTGAAAATTTCAATTTTTAGTGAAATTTTCATTTTTTTAGTGAAAATTTTGAATTTTTTGTGAAAATTTAAATTTTTAGTAAAAATTTCAATTTTTAGTTAAAATTGGAAATTTTAACTAAAATTTTCAATTTTTACTAAAAATTTTCAATCAGAATTTGAGTGTTTGCAAAAATTTGAATTTTTTGTAAAATTAAAATTTTGAATTTTAGTGAATTTTCGAATTTTAATTGAAATCTTTAATTTGAATTTGAATCTAAATTTTAAGTAAATTTGAATTTAGTTGAATTTGATTGAATTAAAAAAAAATATGTGAAATCCGAAATTTTTTTAAATTTAAAATTTGAATATTTACAAAATTCTGAATTTTTAGTAATTTTTGAATTTTTAAAAAAATTAAATTTTTTAAAATATTTTTTTAAAAAAAATTTTCAGAAAATTTAAAATTTTTATTTTTCACCAAAATTTAATTTTCGCTTTTTAATTTTTTTTTTTTTGTAAAATCAAGTGTTTTACATTTTTGACATTTATAAATGTCAGAAAAAAGAGTTTTTTTATTTTTTTCAGCTCTTTATTTTCCTCCCTAAATTTCAAAATTATTTTCCCTCTTTTTTTTATTGTAATAAATTTTACTCAAAGTTTTATATTTAATGCGTCGTTGGAGGTTTAAGAAGAATAAAAAGCTTTAAAAGTAAAAAAAAATTATCGGGGGTTGAAAATGCGTTTTTTATTTCAAATTAAAAATATTTATGTTTAATTTAATTTAATTTTTTAATTATTTAATTAATTTTCAAAATACTAAAAAACCCATTTTTTTATTTAATTTTTTTATTCTTGTTTTGTTTAATTAATTTCATTTTATTGCAACATTTGGTTGTGTTGCTAACTTATTTTTCTTCTTCTTTAGTGTTTTTTTTTATGTTTTTTCAAAATGTATCTAAACATGTTTTTTTACTTTCTTCGGTGCTATAAAATGAAGAAGAAGAAGAATAATGTAATTTAACGGGTTATTGAACTTTGTTTATAAACATTTTTTATACAAAAACCACAACATGATTCATAGTGTTCACCAAATGGTAGGGAGAGGGGTAAATTAAATTTCACATTCCATGTGTAACGCTAAGAAGGAATCAGTTTAGACCTCAAAGTATTTAAATATTCTTGAATCAAATCAAAATCTGAGTCGATTTAGCTTTGTCCGTCTGTCTGTCATTAATTGACAAAGCTCAATGAAATTTGGCCTGATTATTTTTTATAGTTCTTTTAAAAGATATAGACCGATATCTGTAGCAACCGCTCAAGCGAAGAAATTTCGTAAAATTGTTAATTAAAACTCGACAAATTAGAATGAAATTTTGCCATAACATTATGTTGTACGTTACTTCATTATCCATACCAATCATTATCAAAATCGGTTCAGTAGAAAAAAAGTTATAGTCAAATATATAACTGAATCCTATGACTCATTAAATATTCCTTTGTTATATATAAGATCAAGTAAAAATGTTAAAGCCGGACACCACATTGTTGGTTGCAAATGAAAATTTTGTGAACGGCCCTCGTATAATTTGCTTTTCTTATGTATTTTTATGTGTACAGTATATTACGATGCTAACAATTATGTAAAAATTAAGCGTATTAAAATTAGAGAAATTATAGACCGGCCCTCGTATAATTTCGGCACAGCGGTTTAACTTGTTTTACAAAACCCAACGTATATGTGCGATATATATGCTTCAAGGGTGATATTTGGAAGTTGGATGGTTATATGGGACTTATGGAGGAATATTGGACCAATCCTCGTATTATTTTCCACATCATTGTAAAATTTAATTAGACCTATTTTTGCAAGATTTTGTTAACATCGTTTTATATTTCCGGGGGGAACATTTATATGGGTTCTATATAAAATAATGGACCGATCATAACTAATTTGAATAGGCATCGTGATGGACCAAAAAAATTGTACGTGCCAAATTTCATTTCAAACAAACAGCCGGGTGGACGGATATGTTTAAATCGACTCAGAAAGTGATTTTGGGTCGAATAGTATACTTAACAGTGCACATAAAACGTTTTTTAAGTGTATGTGTTCAACTCACACATATTTGTGGTGAAGGGTGTTGAAAATTCGGCATAGTCGAATGTTGTGGTATTCTGACTTATTAAAGTTTTCTTTATGAGAAAGAATACACATATGTATGTCGTGTGTGTGTGTATGCCAGTGTTAAGTTTGATATAAACATGTTGCTAAACATTATGGAAATAACTAGAAGAAATAAAAATGCATTTGCGAGAGTTTGATATTAAAGAGAGACAGAGAGAGAGAGAGAGAGGGAGAGTATGTCAAAATTGCATATAAACATAAACAGCTGTTTTATATGAGAAAAAGCTACCACAATGAAGAAAAATGTACCGTAAATTTTACTCACATAAAAAACGCAATCAAACAAAACAAATGCAATTTGTGGAGACAGAGAATGAGAGTTAGTTTTATGAGAGCAGCATGAGAGTAAATATAACTGTTACACTCTGGTAAAAATTCAAATGCATTTTTAGCATTTTCTTGTGTGTTTGGTTGTGTAAATGATGTTTTAATGTTTTTGCTTGAAATTTTCTTTTTTTATTTGTTTTGTTTTTTCTCTTCTCCACATTTTATCCATCTACAAAACAAACAAAACAAAACAAAAAAACCTAAACAACCCAACCAACCATTTGTCTGCGTTGTGTTGTTTATTTTCTTATAGTTTTATGATGAGAGTTTGTGTGTGTGCGTGTGTGTGTTATTTTGTTTTTGTTTTCGGGTGTTGTATGTGGTGGGTATATGTGCCGAGTTTTTACTCTGGCTTGTTTGTTGTTATTGTAAATGTTTGTTTTTATATGTTTTTGCTGGATCGATAATATAAAATGTTTTCCACTTTTCCAAAACAGTTCAGTCTTTAACTTTAACTTGCAACGTAAACACTATAAAAAGTTACGTGTTTCCTTAAAAGAAGTTTTTATTTAAATCTTTAAATTAAAATTAATAAAAAAAGTTTTATTATTAAAAAAAGTGTTCTTCCATTTAAATTTATAAAAAAATTAAAAATTTAATTTTATTAAAGAAAAACGAAAGCTTTTCCCTAAAAAAAACGAACTGTTTTATAAAGAAATTTTATTAAACTAAAAATAAAGAAAAAAATCTTTGTGAGTTAAAAAAATGGACTTTTTTTGTTTAATTAAGAAAAATAAACTGTGAAATATTTTTTTAAAAAAAATAAATTAAAAAATAAAAAAATTAAAGAAATAATAAAAAATTATTTAAAAGTGTGTTGGTATTGCATAAAATATTATCTACCTTTTTTTTAAAAAGCATCCTGCTCTCAATCTCAAGCATCCTTGTTGTTTCTCCTAAAATGAAAGCTCTCTTAAGAGAGCAAAATATCAGCTCTAATAAATATTTTATTAAGAAAAATAAATATATATTTTCTATATATAATATTTTTTGCAAGGATATTTTCAATCTCTCTCTCTCCTCCCCTCTTCATGACAAAGTCATCTAACATTTGAACTTTTTGTTTATCAAAAAACAGGAGTATGAAAATGTTGTTGACTTTATTTTTGCAACATAATTATTGATTTTTCTCCAAAAGAAAATATTTCACAGTTTTTTTTTCTTTTCTGTCAAGGATTTGAAATTTAATTTCTTTTTCTTCTCTTATATCTGTCATTATATGTTTTCCTTTTTTTCTGACAGATTTAATTCTTTGTTTGGTTTGAAACGTCAGAAAAGTTCGACAACTTGTTTTGTTGTTTTGTTTTTCTTGGGTTTTATCCTTTTGCTGTAAGGGAATTGTGTCCTTGTTAATATTTTCTACAAAAAACCCACTCAC
>PYHX02000334.1:0-29561 GCA_004302925.2 Cochliomyia hominivorax | reverse complement strand
AATTTGGAGATACACTTAACGACTCGGGACTCACTAGAAACATGTTCATTCCCAAATCAATTGTTAAACATATCAATATTATCCATGTGAAATTCCATTAAAAATATTCAGTAGTTACAAAATCATTTCCAAAAAAAAGTTTTCGAACCACTGTGCATTGGAAAAAGTTTTAGGGTAGACCCTGAATTCTTAGTTTAAAAATTTTAATAAATGACGCACAGTGTCTCAAATGAAAAATGAAATAGAAATAAATCTGTATCTTCCAATTTGAATAAAATTTCACATAGTGATAGCTAAAGTGTAGACAAGTTGAAGTCTTGAGTTTGGACTTTGTGGACCTAACAACGGTCGGTCCACAGGGTCCCAATTTGCTCACCTCGGTTCATAAAAATATTAAAACGATACAGATTAAATTTATTTTAACCGTTTTTAAAGATTTTTAAAGGATTTCGCTACTGAAGACCTAAAAAAGACCTTATTGTTTAAGGGTTATTTAGCTTCAAAAGTTTCAAAATTTTACTTTTTGACCGATCTTGGCGAAATTTTTTATGCTAAAGGAATATTTGACTTTTGTCAATATTTTCCATTTTATTAAAAACTATGACAAAGCTTTGCAAATTTTTTAAATGTCTTCATAGAATCAAAAGTATAAGCCTTTAAATTTGAATTTTGAAATAACGTCGATTTTTTCGCCAATTGTCAAATAAAAATTTTCAAAAACGTTAATCTTGAGAGATTCAGAGTTTTCCAAAAGTTTTTTTTGGGACTTATGGGATTTTAATGTTTAAAGTTTCCTATTAAGTTCAAAAGCCTATCCATGTGCGAAAGAATAGCTTGAATAAAAAGATTATTTGAGGGCCAAAATTAAAAAAAATGAAAAAAAAGAAAGAAATATTTAACACTTTTCGCAAAAAGTATGCAACTTTGGGACCCTTTGACGACCCTTTTAGGTCCACTAAACCTAAACTTACCTACACTTCAGTTATTATTACGTGAAATTTCAATAATATCGGACTAGCCGTTCGAAAGATACAGATTTATTTCCACTTTTCTTATTTGAGACACTTTGTGACATCTTAATTTAAACGTTACAAACCCGTGAATTTAAACTTAAATATTTTCGTAAGAAAGATGGAAACAATAGCGGGGTACAATTCTAAATGATTTTGCTAATGTTTTGAAATTGATTGAATTTTATTATTTAAAAAATATTTGCATTCAAAATTGAAAATTTATTTTAATATTTTTCAAATAATTTTCAATGAAATTGAAATATTATCAAAAACTAAAAAATGTAATTAAAAAGGAAATAAAGTTTGAAAAATGTATCACATTTTATTTAATTTGAAAATTTTGTATACACTGAGAGAAATAAGTAGTTTCAGTGATAACAAAGAAATTTATGAAAAAGAAAACTTTGCAATTAAAGCTTTAGATTTTAAAATTTTTGGAAATTAACTTATGATTTTTAATTAATTTTTTTTTAATTTTTTTTATAAACTTTTTTCTCATTGTAATTTTTCGTTTACAAGAAAGAGATAATTTTTATTTCTTCAACTTTAACTAAAATAGAAAATATAACAGAATTAAACAAAATATTTTTTTATAAAGAAAAATAAAAATACAAAAAAAATAAAAACTTTTTAATTTAATATGTAAACACATCAAATAAATCTCAACAAATAAATTTTATTTTTAAAAGAAAAATACAAAAATGATGAAAAAAGAAGAAAATTAATATAAATAAATGACTTTTGTAAAAGTATGTAATTTATTTGACTAGAATTTCATATACATATGCATTTGTAAACTATATGCCTTTTTTGCATACAAATACCAATTACATTAGTTTGTATTGAGTAACAGGGTAAGAGAAAATTTGGTTCGCGAGTTTAAAACGATTTATTTTTATGTATAAAGAGAAATTTTGGATGATTCAAAACGATCCCTTATGAGATTTTGAACTTCCACAATAAAAACTCTTACACATATTTTTCTATTATCATCTTTTTTGAATTTTGACTTGCAATGCTAAGAAGGAGTCACTCTGACCTCTTGTTGTCACACTCACATCCTCAATAATTGACAGACCTCAATGAAATATGGCCTGTGTTACTGCTATAATCCTGAAAAGAATCCTTTTTTAATTAAAAGATACAGCCGATATCTGAGACAACCTCTAAGAAAAAATAGCAGTAATATTAAATTATATCTCTCTACCATTCCAAAAATTAATCGATTCGGTAGGAAAAAGTACAGGAAGAACTTGATAGAAAACATGGTGCAGGTAAAAGCAATGGTCCGCATGATGTTTCGCAAAACCAAAAACTATAATGTACATTCGAAAAAAGCTCCCAACACATGTGGTAAAAAAGTAGCCTGATAAGCTCAGTGCTTTTTAAAAGAGAAGTAAAAATAAATGCAGGTCTAAAAACATACAAGGCTTAGAAACTTTCTGACAGTAATTAAAGAATTAGAAGCCAAAGTTTAGCACGGAAATTGAAGTCAAGTTGAGGTGACGAAACTTATGTTCTGGCAGATTTTTGCAACTAAAATTTATAATTCTGATAGCTCGAGAAAGTTTTGAAAAGAATTTATATGAAAAAAGCAGTCAAAATTTCTCCAAAAGTTCTTAGTTTGGTAAACAAAATGCCAGTTGTGGCAAAAGAAGCCAATAACTTGTTAAAACGGGCTCTATAAATATCGAAATTTACATAAAAAATGTGACTGCTGCCATTCATAAGACTCCACTTAAGTCCAATAGTTTTTGGCCTGATTTGACGTGCTGTCACTCTGGTAAACAAGCCCTTGAGTGGTACAAGAACGGCAATGTGGTATTTGTATCAAGAGAGGCAAATCCATCAAACTGTCCCGAACTAAAACCAGTGGAGAGATATTGAATCTTGTTAAAAGAGCAGATAAAAGGTGAAGATAAATCTTCATTCGAGTAAAATGAAAGAAAACTTGTTAAACGCTTTAATGAGGAAGTTTCCGAAAAATGTTCCAAAAACTGTATTTTTATACTAATTTTTTAAATTTAATACTTATTTCAATCAAATAAAAAATAAAACTCTAAATTTAGTGGTTTTTGTTTTTATGTTAAGAATGTATGTTTAAAATTTTCAATCTTTCTCCTCATTATACAATTTTCAGTCTCTGATTTATTCCAAATAATTAATAAAGTTTAAAATTAGTTTCATTCCAAAAATTATATCTGTAAAAGATCTTAAAAAATCACCATTCTCCTACCCTGACAATATCATTTCTTATGTATGTTAATATTTTTCGATCTCACATTTCATTATACATCTCTCTCTCTCTCTCTCTCTCTCTCTCTCTCTCTCTGCTTTATTCCAAAATAATTTTATAAAGTTTAAAAATTAGTTTCATTCGAAAAATCTTATTCTGTAAAAGATCTCAAAAAATCATCATTCTTCCTACCCTGACAATGTATTTTCTTATGTATGTTAAACATTTTTCAATCTTACTCCTCATTATATAATTTTCTATCTCTGATTATTCCAAAATAATTTATAAAGTTTAAAAATTAGTTTCATCCAAAAATCATATTCTGTAAAAGATTACAAAAAATCACCCAATACTTCCAACCCTGACAATGACTTTTCTTTTAGAATTATTTATATTTACACCATAGCAAAGTTACTTAGTTTATAAAAAATGAATTTAATCATGTTTGTGTGTGTTAAAGTCTCATAAAACAAAACATAAATATGAATTTTAAATAGTCAAGTTTAAAAAGAAGATTAACTTTTACTTTCAGTCACAAGTACATATTTATTCCAGATTACAGCATCTAAAGAAACATATTTATATAAGAATTTATATGTTTCTATAGTATTGACTTAAATGGTTGATTATAACGACAAGCTTTGGAACCCCGTTATGTCACATTTAAGTTGAATAATTTTTATTAATTACTGCTCCTGTAAATAAGTGCGGACCATTAATTTTATTAAATAAGAAAATGTTTAGGGGGAAATATGCTAAGTAGCAAAAAGGAGGTATTTGGCAAGTAATGTTATAAACCTACACCAAACATATTTTGGTTGTTTGAAAAATTGAAACAGGATAAACTACTTACTACTTCTGAGTCGTTTTTACAATGTTCGTCCGTCCGTCCGTCTGGCCGGCTTAAATATATCTTAATGAAATTTGGCATGTGTCATTTTTTTGCCTTAAGGACAATGCTTATTGGAATTGGTGACGGTTTGTTCATTATTTCACCTTTCCCCTTATAAATATTACTCCCGGAATGGATTGTTAAGGTCATAAAAGCCCTAATTATAAAGCACGAATAAGTCCTTAGGTATTCTTGAATGATGTGACACATCATAATGTGCGGATCGGTTTTATATTTCTCATAGATCCCATACAACTCCTCTCCTACACATATACATTGAAGCGCTTAAATGTCAGATAAGCGTTGATATATATTGTAATAAGAATTGGTCAAATTAAGATAATTATAAGCAAAAATTGATGTGAGAAATTTTACGAGGGTCAGCACATTTTTTCTAGATCCCGGCACATTTTTTCTAGTATAATTTTTTTATACGAACTTCGTTCATTAATTTTTGGAAGTTACCATTTAGAACCCAAAATGTGGTGTTGGGTATTAAATAATCGAGCTTAACTTCTTACTTATTTTATTATAAACTCACCCTGTTTTTTGTTTTTAATTGTGAGTTATCTCCCCATGTTTTCGCCTCGCCCAAGCCTTCATATATGGTATTTGATGATTTGTCCATCACCCCTTTCGTTATTCTATCATCTCTTACATTATTTACCTTTTTCCCTTCGATAGTTGTTCTTTTATCGATTTGTATACTGTATTCCTCTTCTGCCAGCAGATTCTGAAGAAACTTTTCTAATCATTACACATGTAAGTTAAATTGGTGCCGTTCTGTAACACAACACACATTTCTCTGATCCAACTTTATTATAAACTGTCTCTGTGCTTCTTCTACTACCAATAAGAACTTCCTTTGTATTATGGTCAACCAGTTCCAGTCCATTACTTGTTGCAGCCAGTCTTTGATGATTTAGCACATTTGCACATTTTTCTAACTTGTCCCGGTCTCTCGCCCATATTACCACAGTAATGTCATCAAAACCATTGATATTAGATTCCTCCAGTAAACGTGGAATGTCATTGTATATAAAATTCCAAATAGTGGTCCCAAGGCGGATCCCTCAGCATTATCTTCTCCTATCCGTATCGTACACAGGGGGACTTCCAACTTACTAAGTGCCGCTAAGTAACACTATACCATCCGGCGCTATTTAATGTAACCTCTATTCAACAGTGTAGGGAGGAATATTTTAGCCTTCGAAAAATCTGGATACTTAAGGGGATCCTCAGAGAATGCTTTTAGTTTACTGTTGTAAAACTTTGTATTCATAGCTGAGAAATCCACAATTATCAAATTTACAGACGATATTACTGTCATTGTACTTGGAATATGACTCGACGAAAGTGTTATTTCTAAAAACAATGTAAATCATTTAAGAATGATTGAGAAAGGTAAGATCAGAACTAGATGATTGTAAGATAAAAAAACGACTTTTTAGAACAATAACAAATACTCAGGTCAAGTTTTATCGAGCTCTGTCTGTTATGTAGATCTAAGCATGTTAAAACCAAACAGGCAGTCATATCTAAGTCGGCCCAGATTTTGATTTGAATATAATACATTATGGAGTCTTAAATATTATAAACTTGTAGGTTTGATCTCAATGTATAGAGGGAAAAGGAACCCTGAATGCAAACGATATATTAATTGCCAAATATCTAAAGAACTATTAAAGCGAGATTTCAAACAATTTGGCCCAAATCACTTTCTCAAGGTATAGTTTTATTGGACAAAGAGGTACCAACCACATATCGTGGGTTATGGAAAAAATTTATAACACAAAGACAAAAGGGGAGCTACACATGTTGCGATTTATGAATTTTTTTTCGGAATCTAGGACTGCGAAAATCTTTTTTTGATATTTCCTAGACTCTTACAACATTAAGATTTTAATTAATCATATTTTGGAATAGCTAAAATATAACGCTTATTGCTAAAGCTTAAGGTAAACAGCCTTCCTCCTATTTCCCCAATATTTTTATATATAATTCTTCCCTAAAATCGAGGGAACACTCCAATTTAAAATGTTTAAATTCTTAAGCTTTTAATTTGTGACCAATTACCATTTTATTTCTATTCCATTGAAACTCATTTCCACTTTGTTGTGTTGCAACATTAAAATGTCTACTCTTATTTAATATTCTTTGCATGTTTCTTCACTCTTTATTTTGTGTCGTTTTAGTCGTAACTTAAAGAGAAAAGATATGTTTATGGTTTTAGCCATTTTCTTGGCAGAACACAAAATAAGAAAAACTGTCACACGAAAAAGGAAGAATGCTATATTCGGCTATGCCAATACTTCAATACCCTCGACCGAAAACGTATGTGAAGTAAATACGCTATGTCTCGTTCATGTACTCTCACACTAATACTAACAAATTTAGACAAAATATTTTAAGTTTTCTTAGTTTTTTATTTTTGGATATAACTTTTTTCTACTGAACCGATTTTTTGATATTTTTTGGGATGGTAATGAAGCATATATAACTCGTTGCAATGGAAAATTGAAAATTTATGAAAGTTCTTTGCTTGAACTTAGATGTTGTCTCAGATATCGGTCAGGTATCGGTCTTTTTGCTAAACAGATTATGTTGGTTTTGAATAGGAAATTTCTCAGGACTTTAGAAAATATTCAGAAGAAATTTCATTGAGTTTTGTCAACATGGGCATGCAAACAACAGACAGACAGACTTTGAGGTTGTCTCAGAAATCGATCTATATCATAAAATGTATTATACTGGTTTTAAATAGGAAACTTTTAGGGACTATAACAAATATTCAGGCCATATTCATTTAGTTCTGTCTATGAGTACTTGAACGTGTCAACAACAGACGCACAGACAGACGAATAGACGGGCAGATATACGAACAGACAGACAGACAGAATGGCAGACCCTTAGGATATTTTTATATATAATTCTTTCTTAATTTCACAATAACTGGCAGACGAATAGACATACAGACAGACAGACTGGCAGACATAGCTAAATCGAATCAGATTTCCATTTATTGCAAGAATTTATATATACATTATAGAGTCTGAGATGATACCTTCTTGGCGAAACACATGGAATGACAAAGTTATTATATCATTTTCACAACTTGTGGTGGAGGGTATTAAAAAGGAAATAAAATTGCATTTTATTTTTGTTGGTGCTAGAAATAATAAAAAAACGTCCCAAATTTAAGATGACACGACACAGAAGGAGAGAAAAAAAAAGAAAATAAATGTGAAAACGATTAAGAATGGAACATGACTATTTATTTTGCATAATAAGAGGAATTAAATACAAAACACAAATTCGAGTTATTTTTATAGAAAAAGACAAAAATTGAGGATTAACCAAATTTATATAACATCGTTTTTAAAGAAACCTTAAAGCAGCTAAATGTCATGATATCGATTTCACCTAAAAAATACCTAAATTCAACTCATATTTTTCTAAAAGGACAATATTATGGAGAAAACATTGTCATCATATACATTTCCCATAATATGATATTAATATAAATAGATTTTCCTATTTTCCTCCTTTTCAATGGAGCGTCTATTTGTTGCATGTTGATTATCTAAAAGATAAAGAAACATAACAAGTGCCACACAAAAGTAAATACATACTTAAACTTTATAGTTTCACTATGAAGCATTTTATTTATATGTATTAGTGCATAACTAGAATAGACAACTGTACTGTCGTTAAGTGGAAAATTTTATATCCTTTACATGTCGAAACATGTTTGTGAAGTGTTTATTTCGTATAAAATTCAAACTCTTTTCTATTTTATAACACTCGACATCACAACTAAAAATGGAGAATACTTTTGGTATGACATTTTAAAAGAAACAAAAACTAAATTATATATATAACTTCAGATGTATTAAAATCTTATTATAGTCCTACATCAGATTCCAGTTAAGATTCTAATTCAAATCGGAACCAATTTCATTAATAATTTATTTCTAGTTAAGATTTTAATTCAGATTATTGTTTCGATTCCTCACATTTTGAATAAAAATTCACACTTTTACAAAAAATTCACATTTTTACTAAAAAATCACATTAAAAAAAATCATATTTTTACTAAAAATGCACATTTTTTTTTAAATTCACATTTTTACTAAAAAATGCAAATTTTTACTAAAAAATTCACATTTTTACTAAAAAATACAGATTTTTACTACAAAATACACCTTTTAACAAAAAAATACACATTTTTACTAAAAAATTCACATTTTTACTAAAAAATACACATTTTACTAAAAAATGCACATTTTTACTAAAAAATGCACTAAAAATGCACATTTTTACTAAAAAATGCACTAAAAATGCACATTTTTACTAAAAATGCACATTTTTACTAAAAATTCAAATTTTTACTAAAAATTCAAATTTTTACTAAAAATTCAAATTTTTACTAAAAATTCAAATTTTTACTAAAAATTCAAATTTTTACTAAAAATTCAAATTTTTACTAAAAATTCAAATTTTTACTAAAAATTCAAATTTTTACTAAAAATTCAAATTTTTACTAAAAATTCAAATTTTTACTAAAAATTCAAATTTTTACTAAAAATTCAAAGTTTTACTAAAAATTCAAATTTTTACTAAAAATTCAAATTTTTACTAAAAATTCAAATTTTTACTAAAAATTCAAATTTTTACTAAAAATGCACATTTTTACTAAAAATGCACATGTTTATTAAAAATGCACATGTTTATTAAAAATGCACATTTTTACTAAAAATGCACATGTTTATTAAAAATGCAAATTTTTACTAAAAATGCACATTTTTACTAAAAATTCAAATTTTTACTAAAAATGCACATTTTTACTAAAATTCAAATTTTTACTAAAAATGCACATTTTTACTAAAAATTCAAATTTTTACTAAAAATTCAAATTTTTACTAAAAATTCAAATTTTTACTAAAAATTCAAATTTTTACTAAAAATTCTATTTTTTACTAAAAATTCAAATTTTTACTAAAAATTCAAATTTTTACTAAAAATTCAAATTTTTACTAAAAATTCAAATTTTTACTAAAAATTCAAATTTTTACTAAAAATTCAAATTTTTACTAAAAATTCAAATTTTTACTAAAAATTCAAATTTTTACTAAAAATTCAAATTTTTACTAAAAATTCAAATTTTTACTAAAAATTCAAATTTTTACTAAAAATTCAAATTTTTACTAAAAATTCAAATTTTTAGTAAAAATTTGAATTTTTAGTATAAATTAAAATTTTTATTAAAAATTAAAATTTTTACTAAAAATTTCACATTTTTACAAAAAATTGCACATTTTACTAAAAATTGCACATTTTACTAAAAATTGCACATTTTACTAAAAATTGCACATTTTTACTTAAAATTGCACATTTTTACTAAAAATGCACATTTTTACTAAAAATGCACTTTTTTAATAAAAATGCACATTTTTGCTAAAAATGTACATTTTTAATAAAAATGCACATTTTTACTAAAAAATACAAATTTTTACTAAAATGAACACATGACTTAACATAGTCAAAAATAAATTATGTCGTTTTTCCTTTTTGTCACAGGTTTAGTTTTTATTTAGGGGGGGATGGTGTAAAGTCAGTCAATTATTTGATTTTATTGTAGACTTTATGTTTCTTATATTTTATTTTGGTTTTTAATTTTTGTGTGCCAATCGAAGATAAACAGAATTATGAAATAAAATTATTCAAATGAAAATAATAAATATTATTTCGAAAATAATTTCGTATATTTTGGAAATAAACATTTTGAGGTTTTTAATTATATACAAAATATCACAAATTATATTCGAGGCAAAATAAAATGAAAAATGTCTGGGAAATATAGTTTACGATAAAGTTTCATTTAACAATTTCAATCATATTAAACTGCAAATGTAGACATTTTTACACACTTACATATGTACAGCGATAGGGGAATATTCACACTTTGTTGCGTGTACATAATATTCAAATGAACAGTGGTTCCAAAACTATTTTTTGTACCTTACACCATCGTAGGTGCTTGAGACATCAGCGTTTGTGCTGATGTTTTTTAAAGAGGTTTTACACTTCTAAGTGTACCATTTGATTCAGAATCACTTTCTGTGTCGATTTAGTGATGTCTGTCTGGCTAGTTGTCCATGTAAGCGTTTTAAACAGTCTGAGATATCTTGATGATAATTGGTGAACATTACTATTTTAGACCAAGAACGAAGCCTATTGATATTGACCAAATCCGGTCTAATATTACAAGTATCTCCCATACAAATGTCCTTCCGGAACGAGGTTTTAAGCTCCTTAAACTCCTAAATATTATGCGATTTGTATGGTATTGTAAAACGATATGCCAAATTTTACGGTTTACTTGCCATTGCTTCTCATAAGTCCCATTTTAGCCGCTTTACATATATTATTGTTAAGGGCATTAATCTCACACATACATTGGTATTATAATTATTGGTCAAATTAAGATAAACATAATCAAAAATTGATATATAACATTACGAGGGTCGATCAATATTTTTTTGTAGCTCCCTTAGAACCCACATAAAAATATATTTTAAAATATTTATAATTTTAAAATGCTCGTTATACTGTCTCAGAATAAATTAGAAAATCATATTATACGAGGGCCGTTCATTAATTTTACGTAAATACCATTTTTAACCAATAATGTGGTGAAATTATTTCCTTAACTTTTCAATCGTATGAAATCTTAAAAATATTTCACTGTGTCACTGCTGTGGAGTCTTTGAGTTGAATTGGAAGTAACAAAGATGATCCGTTTAGAAGGCCACCAACTGATTTTCTGACCAACTACGTCTATGGAATGAACCTGAACAATTATGCATGTTCAGTTTTATTTCGATATATTCAACGTTTCCAAAGTTATAGAAATATTAACCAAAAAATCATTTTAAAACGCTGTAAAGTGTATGTAATTTTAATCCGTATTAAGTATACGTCTACGTATCTCACTTAAATCTCCAGTTTCTTCTTTTTTCACAACTTTCTATAATATTCTCTTCTAAGTCATTTTCTTACCTTAACACACATAAATACTTGCAGATGTCTGCATATGAAAGTAACTTAAACATTAGAGAAGACAATAACAGTAAAGGAAGCACTTAATACTGAAATCTGTTAAACTGTTAAAATTTTTAGGCAAATTATACTAAAAAATGTATTGCGTAGTGCTTGAAGCACTATTTTTAAGAAGTTCGTTTCAATATTTGCGCCATTTTAAATATTTTAGTAAAAAGATCTGAAGAAAGTATGCAATTTTCGGCTTAAAATATAAAAATACTTTTAAGACTAGAAACGATGCATATAATGCATTAGCTTCCTTTTCACCTTGACAGATTAAATAAGATTTATTAGGAACTTGTGAATTTATTACACAAAAAAAGCAGAAATGCTAAAAAATATAACCAAAATAATGCTTTAAAGGAAAAAGTGCTATAAATTACAAAAATAAAAAAATAGTAATAATGCATATTTAAAATCACAGCAAGTTAAAAAGTGGGGATTTAAACAGGATTATTTTCTTTCAATTATATAAAACGTACTGACAAACAAACACAAGTCTGCGTATGAGTTTTATCACTCAATAATATTAAGTATACGCTTTCATCTACGATCTCAACCTGTGAACCATTGGATCCATCTAGTAGTAAACATTATTAATGGTACAAGAGAAATTAACAGCTCTCAATAAAAAATCTATACCATATTTTATTTAAACAAATAAATCAAAAATCACATAATAAGCTTTCTTTCTTAATATCATGTCTTTTATTTCTATAACACAGACATATCTTATCATTTTTCCTTTTCAAATCTGACAAAAGTCATATCTATTTACTCTGGCTATGATTTCTATAAAATAGTGGAAAAATTTAGCCTCATTTCAATGCCAAAAAACATTATATTATCATAATTGCCCTAAAGAGCAAAATAATATGAAGTACATTATTTGCAATGGAGTTAATTTATTACTTTATAAGCAGTGCGTAATAAGTCATTGCCAAGTTAAAACTTAAATTTTTGTTATTTGTCTACAGTTTTATTGCCAAAAAAGAAAACAATTATTTAATCAAAGGGAAATAAACTTTAAAGATAATTAATCATGAAAACTAAGAGATGAAATTAAGAAATTTCAGTTCTAGTTCAGTTCTAGTCGAGTTCTAGTTCAGTTCTATTTCAGCTCTATTTCATTTCTTGTTTAGTTCTAGTCCGGTTATAGTTTAGTTCTAGTTCAAGTTCAGTTAAAGTTCAGTTCTAGTTCAGTTCTAGTTTAGTTCCAGTTCAGTTCTAGTTCAGCTCTATTTCATCTCTATTTCATTTCTTGTTTAGTTCTAGTTCGGTTATAGTTTAGTTCTAGTTCAAGTTCAGTTCTAGTTCAGTTCTAGTTCAGTTCTAGTTCAGTTCTAGTTCAGTTCTAGTTCAGTTCTAGTTCAGTTCTAGTTCAGTTCTAGTTCAGTTCTAGTTCAGTTCTAGTTCAGCTCTATTTCATCTCTATTTCATTTCTTGTTTAGTTCTAGTTCGGTTATAGTTTAGTTCTAGTTCAAGTTCAAGTTCAGTTCTAGTTCAGTTCTGGTTCAGTTCTAGTTCAGTTTTAATTCAGTTCTAGTTTAGTTCTAGTTCAGTTCTAGTTCAATTCTAGTTCAGTTCTAGTTCAGCTCTATTTCAGTTCTATTTCAGTTCAAGTTCACTTCTATTTCAGTTCTGATTTTTAATGCTCTCATATAACATTATTTCTTATTTACATAAATGTCAATATAATGATTACTTCCCTCATGAAAATATAAGTAAAATCGATTACTTCCACACCATTTGCTGTCGGAATTATTTCCTCAGTCATACTCTTCTATATAAATGGAAAGAAATATAAAATACTTAAATACTTTAAAAGAAAATATAAATATTTTTTATGTTTTCAAAACTTTTAAAAAAATATTTTATGCATGACATGCAAAAATTAATTTTTCTTCTTTTTTCCTGTGAAAGAAAAGTTTCTTCTTCCTTAATATTTGGCGTCAATATTTTCCTGCTGCGACTTTTACTTATTTATTGTTACTTGGATAGAATAACAAATACGCATATAGTGTTTTGTCTTTAACTTATTGTTAAAGTTATTCTTGTTCTCCATTTTTTTGTTGTAATTTTTGGGTTGAAAATTAAAATCTTGAATTTAAAAATAAAAAAATTAATTATGTACTAACTTAGAACTGAACTAGAACTGAAAAAGAACTGAACTAGAACTGAGCTAGAACTGAACAAGAACTGAACTAGAACTGAACAAAAACTGAACTAGAACTGAACAAGAACTGAATAAGAACTGTACTAGAACTGAACTAGAACTGAACAAGAACTGAATTAGAACTGAACAAGAACTGAACTAGAACTGAACAAGAACTGAACTAGAACTGAGCTAGAACTGAGGAAGAACTGAACTAGAACTGAACAAGAACTGAACTAGAACTGAACTAGAACTGAACTAGAACTGAACAAGAACTGAACTAGAACTGAACTATAATTGAACTAGAACTAAACTAGAACTGAACAAGAACTGTACTAGAACTGTGCTAGAACTTAACTAGAACTGAGCTAGAACTTAACTAGAACTGAACAAGGATTGAACTATAATTGAACTACAACTAAACTAGAACTGAACTATAAATGAACTAGAACTGAACTAGAAATTAACTAGAACTGAACTGAAAATCAACTAGAACTGAACTAAAACTGAACTAAAACTGAACTAGAACTGAACTATAAATGAATTAGATCTGAACTAGAACTGAACTACAAATCAGTTAAAACTGAACTTGAACTGGTTATTAGCTCTGGCAGATAATACGAGTCAATCGCTAAGCTATAGCTTTGGAAGAATTTCTTTTTGTTCATTAGTTTTTCTTTTAGAGGAATATTTCATATTTTCTGTCCATTAACCATATAAAATTTATACTGCTTAAGAATAATTGGCCAACAGCCTTTAAACTTTGAACAACCACTTAAAACTGTGATTGCAATTTTTTTAATATTTTCTGTTCTCTTTTTCTGTTATTTTTCTTAACCAACAAAAATTTCCAGCAATCGCGTGTTTATTCACAGAAGAAAATGGACATGATTTGCTTTGTCTCATGTAGTCCCTACTGGATTGTGGCAAAATGTACGTGATGTTTTTGGTTTACAGAAAACTCGAGGATAAGCAAGAGCAATATTACAAGCAACATGTTGAAAAGAATTTATTACACAGCAGAAAGAGAGAGATTTATTGGAGTCTTGGAATATCTGTATTGGTTTGTTAAGGTTGTTTTGTTGGCGTATTTTGAAATAAAGAATTTTAAAGATTTAAAAATTTGTCAAGTAATTTAAAGGAAAAAAAACTTTGTACTAATTAAAAGTCTTTACTGATAACATTCCTTTTGATTCTTTAAAAATATCTTTAACTTTTTATTGGTTTCCTCAATATCACATATAATATCTTATTAAACATCTCATTATATATTTTTCTCTAATTATATATCGAATCTTTTATAGCCAACACTTTATTAACCAGAAATTCCCAATTAGTATCAAGAAAAACTTGTTTTGCAAAAACTGTATACACATTTCTATTAGTTCATTTCCGTTTCCTTAATAATGACTTGCAGCCATTGCGATGGCGTTGCAATGTTATTATTTTATTTCTCCATTATTTGTTTTTATTTTCCTTCAGTTTTAGATATTTTTGTTGTTTTATTTCTTTCCAAAACCCACGATTGGTTTGGCTGGTGGCTGTTTGAAGTTTATTTTTGGTTTACTTTTTAATATCCACAAAAAGCGGAAGTAAATTCGTTAAAGTTTGTTGTGTTGTTTCCTTTAAGTAGAAAAAAATTGCAATGCGGGAAAACTGTTACTGGTGAGAAAGAAAAGTGTTAGGAACTGAGATATTTGTCCATTAAATTGTTAACAAAAAAATTGAACTTAATTCCAAGGAAGATAATGGAAACCGAAGTTATTTAAAGATAAGAAAATTTGAAATCTGAAAAAGTTTTTGCTTCTTAAATACTGGCCCATATTTGTTTAAAAGAATATGAAAAAAATGCTCTCTAAAATTTCGGACTTAACATATATGTTCAAAAATCCTAAAGCCTGAATCCTAAAACAGATGACAATTTTGATTTTTTCTATACAAAAATTGTAAAGTCATGTATATTGTGCCCTTATTTACGGATGTCCAAATTAAAAAATAGGGTATCCTTTCCTCTCATTGATGGATTTCTTGAAAAGAAGCAAAGTCAGCATTTCAAAATTATTAATTTCAAATAACTTTTGTACTCTACACAACCGCAAGCGGTTGGAATATTATACGTATGTCCCTATGATTGCATCTTAAAAAAATGGCGTTACCGACCCCCCTCAATAAATATTTTGTTCGATTCAGAATTTCCTTGTTAGTCGATTTAACTATGTCCATCCGCCTGCCTGTCTGGCTGTCCACGTCATTGTCAATACTCTTCAGGTCGCAATTTTTGAAATACCTTGATGATATTTGGTACATATTGTTATTTCGCCCCAAAAACGACGCCTTTTGAAATTGGCCATGTTTGGTCCAATGTTTTTGGCTAATAAAGTCCTAAATATAAAGCCATTTTAACGAAATAGCAAAAAAATAAGTCTTAAAACATTCTATATCACCTAAATAAATCTCACTTATATGTTGTTATTCTAATAATAAACGGTCAATTAAAAAACTATGACAAACATCGGTGTACAAAATTATATGAGGATCGGTTCATAATTTCTTGTAACCACGCCCCCACAAAAATTAATTTTTATAGGCAAACATTTTATATAAGTGTTAGTTTCACAATAATGTACTGCACACTTAATAAAAAATCATAGTACAAAATTATACGAGAGTCGTTCATTAATTTTTAGCAATTATCTTTTATAACCAATATTGTGGTGTAGAATATAACATAGTCGGACTTGACCGATTATAATATTCTTACTTGTTTCATATCACTTTTAGTTTAAAAGATATAAGATAAAAGATTTTTTTCGATTCTTGTCGAAAGCACCTATAGGAAGAGAAACCAATCAATATGTTCGTCTATCCTTTGGCCTATGTGTTTTTGGCTTGCTCTCATCCCCAATAATAGACAAAGCTAGACGTAATTTATTATTAAAAAATTTCCTATTTTAAACCAGCAAAATGCAAAATGCTAAATAAATTTTGGATGCCCTTAAGTCCAATCTGAGGATAATTGTTTAAAAAAATGAACTCTTTGTTCACCCTGCCGTCATAATAGTTTTGATCTATTACAGAATTCTTGAAAAGGTAGCAACAAAATGTATCAATATAATCGGAGTACTATTTGAAATTTCTAGTTTTTAAATTTTTTCCCCGAAAAAATGTAAAAACTGGAAATAAACGAAATTCCTAGTGAAAATTGGGTGTCAGAAGTTCTTTGAGAATTGAAAAGAATATTTAATAGTCCAGAAGGAAATATTTGATTTTAAGGGAAAACAAATAAGAATACTTTGACGTATCTTCGATACCCTTCACCAAAAATGTATGCGAATTACATAAGTTTTGTATCATACACACACTCATACATACACTCACAAAGTTAAAAAGTTATATATTAGTTTTTCCTTAATATAAAACTAGAACACTTAATGAGTCATAAACTTGTTATATTTTGGGTTTTAAGGTTCTTTCTACTGAACCGATTTTTATAATTTTAGCAATGATAATGAAATATATAAATTAATATTTTGGCAAAATTTCATTCTTATTTGTTGATTTATGATTGAAAATTTTACGAAAATTCTTCGCTTAAACTTAGAGGTTATCTCAGATACCGATCTATATCTTTTATTATACTGAATCGATTGTTCCATTTTTCAATAGAAAACTTCTTAGACCTATAAAAATTACTTAGACCAAATTTCATTGTGTCGCGTCAATTATTGTGCACGTTAGCATGCCAACAACAGGCCCACAGACGAGCAGATGTAAACAGCTAAACCGACTCAGATTTTAATTTGATGCAATAATATATATAAATTATGGGGTCTGGGATGATCCCTTCTTAGCGCTACACATGGAATGACAAAATTAATTACCCTCTCCACCACCGCAGGAGGGTGTAAAAAATGTTACCACATTTAAGAAAAATATCAGAAATTTTTTTCTTAATTTCTACTTCAAAACAATAGAAATTATTAAACATTTTGTAAAAAGTTTTTCAAATTTTTTTTTAAACCCGAATAGAACCCACGAAATTCAAGAAACGAAAAAAATCTGTTCAAAATTGGGTCTTAATTTTATTTTGCTCTAAAAATCGCTGAAACTATAAGAAGTATTTCAAACATGAAATGTTATTTTTTAAAGAATATTCGTGCATGTAACATAAAAATTCAGCGATTTTTTAAAAGATCACCCGAGGTTAATAAATTTGGAGATCCATTTCCCGACCTTAGGACCCCAAGAAAGTCCGTGCAAAATTTCGCAAAAAAATTTTTTGCTTATTTTGAAAAATATTTGCTTTACATAATTTTGTCATTTGTTTTTATGATGCAACCAAATATGCTAATAAAATAATTGAAATTTGGACTTGCTGTAGAATTAAAAATTAAAAAAGTAGGTCCAACAAATTGAAAAATTTTCAAGGCAAATATCACTTTAATTACACGGGATAAGCAATATGATGAATAGGAATCGTTTTAAACATTTTTTTCAAAAACAATATTCAATTTTTAGGGCACCCTGGAGCAATTCTTATTGTTACTAAGAAGTCCAAACTAAAACCATAAACTTATATATACTTCTGCTCTCATGGTAGGAAATTTCACTAAAATCAGATTTACCATTCGAATATAATTGAATTAAACTCATTTTACTTTTAATGATTATATTTCGCTTTATAAATATTTTCCCGTTTTTTTTTTTTTTAATTTTCACTTAAACATTTATTTGTGAAATTAATTTTAATATGTCCTCATTTCCAGACAATTACCTCAAAGCTTTTTATAAACTGAAAATAAATTAATATTATAACCGCATTATTACTGTCTGTATTAATGAATTGGAAAGAAAAAGTTTATAGTTTTTAATATTTTATTTAATTTAATTCACAAAGAAGGATGAAAATTAATGATTTCTGTTAATAGACATAAAATTGTGATATTCACATTAATTCAATATTAAATTTTTTACCCCATAAAAAGGGCAAAAATATTTGCAAAGTTAAATGGTGAAAACTTCTATATATTGAATGGATTAATTATGAAATTTATTTATATATTTTATCGCATTTTATATTATAACAGAAGTTAAAGTGAAAATAATTAAAAAGGATTAAATTTGGAACATAAAGGAGGAAATATGAAATTAAATATAAAATTGTGAAAATAATTTCAATTTTGAAGTCTTTCTATGCCCTCCAATACCACAAGTGACAAAGAGGGTATATTACCCATGTCGTTCCATATGTAACGCTAAGTAGGAATCATCTAGAATCTAATAATGTATACATATTCGTGCTCCAATCAAAACCTGAGTAGATTTGTCTGTCTCTCTGTCTGCCTGGCCGTTTTTGCCACGCTCACAGCCACAATAATTGAAGTACCTTAAGCATTTCTTAAGTTCCTGAAAGGTTTTTTATTTAAAACCAGCAAAATCTTATTAGTATATTAAACGATATAGACCGATATCTGAGTTTACCTCTATGTTCAAGGGAAAAACTTTCGTAAAATTGTCAATAATAAATTAACAAATTAGAATGAAAAATTTCTAGAACATTAAGTTATATGTACTTCATTACCACTCCAAAAAAGATCGAAATCGGTTCAGCAGAAAAAAACTATAACCAAAAATATAATTAAATTTATGACTCTTTAAGTTTCCCTGTGTTAAATTTTAGAAAAACTTTTATATATTATATACGTCTGTAAGTGTATATGCATGACTGTATAACGTATTTTCTTCCCATGCAATTTTGGTGAAGGGTACTGAAGATTCGCCATAGCCCAATATAAAATTCTCACTTGTTAAAGCATTAAAATTTCTATCTTAAAGTAAGAAATTGAAAATCTTTCTTTTTAGAAAGAAAAAAATTTCCTTTTTCACATTTATTTTCTATTTCACATTTCACACCTGATTTGATTCCTGACATTGCAAATTGCCATCATATGCATATTTTAACATCTTTTGCAATGTTTTGTTACTTTTATTGCATAAAATTTATTTATATTACTTTATTTATTACATCAAGATTACACTTCGTGTAGTTTTATAAGAATTGACAACTAAATAACCCAATAAACATTTTTACAACAAATTCAAATAATGATGAAAATTATTAAAATTTTCTCTTAGCAATAGTTCCAATAACATATAATACTTAATACTAAGTGAGACCCGACACGATTTTCGGTTCATAAAACTTAAAAGAATATTAATTTTTGATATATAAAAATTTTATAATTTGCTTTGTATGGGGACTTCTTATCTGTCTATTGTCCAGTAAAACGGTTACTTGAGAAAGTGATTGTGATTAAATCATTCATACTTCAATAGTTCTTTAGATTTTCGATAATGTATGGAGACTTCTTCCCCCTCTGATCCTATTCATCCTACATATTGTCCAGTAGGACTGTTCTTTTTAAAATATATCACTAAAAATTCAAATTTTCACTAAAAATTCAAATTTTCACTAAAAATTCAAATTTTTACTTAAAATTCAAATTTTCACTAAAAATTCAAATTTTCACTAAAAATTCAAATTTTCACTAAAAATTCAAATTTTCACTAAATATTCAAATTTTCACTAAAATTCAAATTTTCACTAAAATTCAAATTTTCACTAAAAATTCAAATTTTCACTAAAAATTCAAATTTTCACTAAAAATTCAAATTTTCACTAAAAATTCAAATTTTCACTAAAAATTCAAATTTTCACTAAAAATTCAAATTTTCACTAAAAATTCAATTTTCACTAAAAATTCAAATTTTCACTAAAAATTCAAATTTTCACTAAAAATTCAAATTTTCACTAAAAATTCACATTTGCACTTAAAATTCATATTTTCACTAAAAATAATTTATTTCGGTTAAAATCTATTTATGATATTTTAAACGATTTCTAAATAATGTTCACTTGGCTTTTAAGTTAGTGTACAGCTTAAGTGTATTGCATGTTTTTTATGTGTAGGTGTTTTTGAAAATGTATTTTGTTGTATTTTGTATTTCTATACATCTATACAAGTTTAACATCATATACTTGATATGCTATTGACATTGTATGCATAACATTTTTCAACATCTGTTGTTGACAACATAAAAGTTAATGTCACTTTTATAGCTTTGTTGCTGTTATTGTAGCTATTGCTTATATTAATGTAGAATTTGCAGTCATTTTTACGCTCCACTACAACAAGCGGTAGATTTAGGTACTTTGAGCTTATCTCTTCCTAAGAACATTTTTTTTATTGCATCAGTATTTAATCAGACAAATTTTCTTGAATAAAAAATCCTTGCGCTTTTGGATAAAGTGTTGCAAAAAATTTGTTAATATTTAGCTGAAAATTAAATGTAATAATTATATATAATTCATGGTAGTGTGTATTTTATAAACTATAATACCGAATAGAATATTTACGCTTGTTAGGTTTCTGAGAGATTTCAGTCTATGTGCGTGCTAAAGATATGTCATTAGTATCTATTTAGCTGCTTAATGTTGATATAGAGCAACTGGAAATATTATTAAAATATTCCAAAATATACAGATATTTTCAGGAATATCTGGGAACAGCTAAACACTTTGCCATAATCAATTGCTTTAAAACCAAATAAGTTGTTGTAAGAAAATGCATGAAATCTTTAATACAAAAATACATGAAGTCTTTATCCTCATTTTTTGGTAGAATATAGATTTCTCGTAAAAAGACCTGTAATGAGCTGATGCTTTATAATCAAAATATTAGCCAGAATAGAAGATTTGAGGTACACACTGTGTCAAAATAGAAGAAGTTCAAGAGCCTATGTGATCAGGGGCTTACTTGGTGAGTCATCAAAATTGGCTACTTTGATTAATCTTTATTTAAAAAAAAAAATTGCCAAAATTAATTTATGAATTAAAACATAGAATCAAAACGTTGATTTTTATATATTGGATATTTCTTATAGGTTCTGAGGTAATTAAGTCAAAATAAATTGATAACCCATTACTAGCACTTTTCTTAATTTTTCAGAGAGCAATTGGATTCAGACACAATTAAATCATAATATACGGTTATACTTGTATACGCAAATCATCGAAATCGGATTAATAGAAAAAAACTATTGGATAAAGTTTGCAAAATTTCGATGAACTCCAAATCAGTTAATCACTTAGTTTACAATTTTAAAGATAATTTTCCGAAATTTGCCATGACAATTTATTTTGATATGGAAACAAATCCAAAAAATAATTATACTGGAACCATTATTTCAGCTATCCCCGATATAAGGCCCCATCCCGGAATATATGTTGAAACTTTAAAAACTCTTATCTATTTTTTTCATCTGTGTTCAATATTTATATATATATATATATTTAGTTACAATTCACATATATATTTAGTTACAATTCACATACAAGGTCTCTTCTTGAAATATGGTTTCGAGTCTTTAGAGTAATAAATTCATACCAATTCTATTAAAATCCTGCATAGATATTTTATTAAGAGTAAATTATGTAGGGAATAAAATTAAGCTCCTTATGGGAATATAAGATTGAACTTATAAAATTATTTCTGTTGAATATATAAACACCTTTCTTGCCATATTTGATTTTATGGTCCCATATATTACTTCTTCCCTGAATATCATTTATAAAAAAATTCAATAAATTTCGTTGATATATATGATGAATTTAAAGAACATCAGTCCATGTTTAACTATAGCTCCAATATGAGGATTTACTTAGTTCATAATTTACTTAAACTCCCATGCGATGACCTTCACCGATATTGGTGAAATTAATAACATATATTCAAGACACTTAAAGAAGTGATTGTGCCGAACTTCAATAGAATTGGTCTTTATTATCAAAACCGTTTTTTTTCGGAAAGTAGCCTCATATGAGAGATGTAACTAAATATGGACCAATGTTGTTGAAATTAATAACATGGTTAATATTTAAGAGTTTTATATGCTAAAAATCATATTTAGGGAAGATGCCATGTATGGGAGCTTGGTTAAATAATGACTCCAGGAAAAATATATTTGGGAATTTTTAGAAAAGAATCTTCAAAATTGCAACCCATAGAGTATGAAGTGTATCAAAATTTTGCTAATTATTACCCTATAATATTTTTGCTATTAATCCGATTTTGATAATTTTTTACACGATGATGAAGTACACATAACTGTACGTAAACATAATTTTTTTTAAATCCAGTTACATTTTATAAACAAAAAATTAGAAAAGAATTTTTTTGAAATTTAGAGGTTGTTTCAGATTTAAGTCTATAAAGGCGTCAGGACAATATCAAGCAATGAGGCCAAATGTCATTGAATTCTAAGAATTACTCTAGAGATGAAAATATTTCGAATAAACAACACAGACAGTCGGACAGATAGACGAGAAACGGACGACTCATATATAATATATAACTTGTTGGATTTGGGATGATTCCTTCTTGTCATTACTCATGAAAAGACAAAGTTAATATACGCACATACATTATATAATCTTATATTATTTAAAACGCTAATTTGTTTTGTAAAAAAATTATTTTTATTATTTTTTTATATTTTTCTATTTATTTATTTATTTATTTATTTATTTATTTATTTATTTATTTACTTATTTATTTATTTTTATTATTATTTATTTTTTAACAAGAATTTGTAACACAAAATTATTTATTAATTGTTGGCCTAAAGCAACTTTTAATTTCAATAGGAAATACTGACAATAAATAAAAAATACTTATATATTTTTTTCAATAATTTATCTTTCACTAACATTTATTTAGTTTTATTGTTAAATTTCTATTTTTTGACAGTTTAATTAAAAAAAATGAAATTAAACTAAAAATATAATATTCCCAATTTAGCGAAATATAAAAGAGCAATTAAACAAATTTAGAAATAAACAAATTAAAACTAACGAAATAAATAACTAATAAATAATAATTATATTTTTTTATATATAAAATATTTTATTAATTTAAGATTTAAATAATGTTTAATTTATACTTTGTTTCATATCACCGCAACAGGTGACGTATGATTATTGTGCAGCTTGTCATTAACTCAAATATATTAATCATACGTCGAGAAGATAATGTTTTAAGAGAAATTATTCCGACAATGACCTACACTATATTATTAATTATTAATATTACATACGAACATTATAGAACGACCCTCGTGCAATTAGTTGTTCCGATGTCTGCTCAAGAGTTCAACACATTATTATGATGATAACATTCGTGTGAGTTTCAACGTATTACAACGAGTTCTACTGAGAGAGATAGAAAATATTATGGACCAACCTTCGTCACACTTAACAACATTATTTTACTACACTCAGACTGTCTAACGTATCTTGAAATCAATTTGTACAAGCTTCTCACATGGTGTCGTCATAATGAATCCAAGAGGCTTCATATGCAGTAAAAAGCATCTAGTTTTCACTGGTTGATACATAGATTTACTTAGCCTTGATAAGTAAAGTCATCCTGCATAATACAGTTTAAAACCAGTGTGGATGTATGGCACACAACTATGGAACACTTAAAGTAATATTAGTATCGACCTTATGCATAGAGCGCAATCAAGAATACTGAGAGTTATGACAGCTGCACCCTGGTATATCTAAAACGAGAACATCCATACAGAGATTTCCAGATACTAATGGATAAACAGGAATTTGATGAAGTGCGTCAGAAGTACTTGTCAAAACTCCTCGGCCATCAGAACCTTCTTGCAGGACATCAGGTCGAAATAAAGAACTGTTTCAAAAACTTAGACAAGATAAGCTTAATCTGTGATCACTTTTTCATAAAATCGAATTATTAACCAAAGAAAATAGTGCAACTTAGTATAGTCCGAGTTTAATATATTAAGTTCGATTAAGCTCGAAAGTTATTTAATAACACATAATTACTACATAAGCTTAATCTGTGATCACTTTATAAAAACGAAAAAGCAAATAAAACAAACATAAATAAGAATACTATGCCGAATCTTCAATACCCTGTTCCACAAATTCGTGTGAAGTAACTAACTTATTTTTTCGTACATACTTCCTCACACATACATTCACAACCGTATACATTATATAAACGATTTTCTTAAATATAACACGGAAATACTTAAAGAGTCATAAAATTATTTATATTTTTAGTTATAATTTTTTTCTACTGAACCGATTTTGACAATTTGGGTTGGAATGATATTAATTAACGTCAAATTTAATTCTAATTTATTGACATATAATTGACAGTTTTACGGAAGTTTTTCCCTTGAACTTAGAGTTTGCCTCAGAAATCTATCAATACATTTTATTATACTGAACCAATTTTGCTGGTTTTAACTAGAAAACTTACCAGGACTATAGAAAATACTGAGGCCAAATTTCATGGAGCTCTATCAATTATTATGGATATGAGCGTACCAACAGTAGACAGACAGACGGACGGACATACCTAAATGGTCGCAGATTTTAATTTGATGCAAGAATACACATTATAGAGTCTGAAATGACTCCATCTTAAAGTTACACGCGTAATGGCCTTATTAATATTCCTTCTTCACCACTTGTGGTTGAGGTTAAAAAAAACTAATTGCGTTTAAAGGAATATCCACTAGTACACATTTTCTCATAAAAATCAAAGAAAAAGCTTCATTTAATAAATTTATATTTTTGGAAAAATATTTTTATTTAATTTTCACTTTATCAATTGCGAATTCTAAAAATAAATCATTTTTTTATTTTTATAAATTTATAAACTAAAAATATATCAAATATCAGTAACACATACATAAAAAAATATATTCTATTTTAGAAAGTATAAATATGTGTATGTGTGTGTGAGTTCGAGCGAGATTATTTTAATTGTAGAACATATATTTTCTACTGAAAGTATATGAAACATAGAAATATTTTTATTATACCCTACACCATCACAAGTGATGAAAAGAGTATATTAACTTTGTCATTTCGTCTGTAACGCTAAGAAGGAATCATATTAGACCCCATGATGTATATATATTCTTGTAAGAAATCAAAATCTGAGTCGATTTAACTATGCTCATCTGTCTGTCCGTCCGTCCGTCTGTCCGTCTATCTATCCGCCTACATGTCCGTCTGTCGACACGTTCAAGTCCACAATAATTTAAAGAACTCAATGAAATTTAGCCTGAGAAATTGCTATTATTCTGAGAAGTTTCTTATTTAAAATCAGCAAAATCGGTTTACTATATTGAAAGATATACCTTAAGCATCATCTGTGTGTAGGTACAAAACATAATATATTTACGTCATACGCATTTTTGATGGAGGGTATTAAAGATTCGGCGTAGCCTAATATGACATTCTTACTTGTTTTCTTATGATTTATCTGGTAAACTTTTATATTTCAATATAAATCATATGAAATATATAAACGTACACACATACATACATACATACATACATACATACATACATACATACATACATACATACATACATTGCAGTATTATATAACATAAAAAGAAGTTCTTATAATAACAATATTATATAATTCTTTTCAAAGTAATAATTTGGAAAAAATATAAGAAATAATCTTAATTGAGACTTATAAGAAAAATACAGTAGCGAGCGGAAAAAATGTAACACATACATAACATATGAATTTTATTAATGTCAGTTTCAGAATAATGTCAACTAATTTTTATCGCTTTTTCAGTTACTTTTCTCCAAAATCTTTTACAAAAGTTTAAATGTATATAAATATGCAAATTTTTAACGAGCAGAAAAAATTCAAAAAAGCAACACCCGCCCATGGACTTTTGACCACTTTGCAGGCCTTGGCCAAGGGTAGCTTTTTATGGATTTCCACACATTTGTATGTAACAAAAGAATTCAGATAAATAAGTTTAGTTATAGTATTAAACGTTATTAAAATTAATATGGTCAGATTTGCGCTTTTTTTTCGCTCGCCACTGTATTTAGTTCTTAATAATCATGTTATTTTAATAACATATTTTTTTCGGACAAATGGAAGTCAATTTTATAACAATTGATTTCTGGATTTGCGAATAATGACAAGTACGAGTGTAATAGTCAGTCAAGCTCGATTATTATATTATATATAACATGATGCAAGCAAGAATATTTATATACCGACCCTCATACAATCTGAATTTATGATTTGTGCTTTATATAAAATATTTGTTGAAGATATGAGAGAATTATATTAATTTTTCGAGGATCAGGAAATTAAGAATTAGAGTCATTTGTGGATCGATCTTCTCGAAATGTGGCATATGATTTATTTAAATATCTTCATTAGCAGGCAACCCTATTTCGAAAGGACATTTGAATGGAAGCTAACCGAAATGTTGAACCGAATATGACCAATTTCAGCGAGCTTTGTTCGTGGCTCAAAATATTAATACGAAATATGGAAAAAACTGTAATGAGCAGGGTGTTCACGGAATGAACGAACAGACATCGTTAAATTCACTCAGAAATAATTCTTCATCGAACGGTATACTTGATGGTGGGTGTAACACTATATTATTTTATTTTACGTTTCATAGCTTTAACGACAATTCCTGAAAAAGGCCTCTGCAGTGAAATATGGTCTCATATATAGTGGTGTTGCACAGTGTTTTATATGAAAAACATAATGAAAACAAATCTGTAACTTTAAAATTTTTAGTCCGATTTCAATAAAATTTCACACAGTGAGAGAAAGAAGAAGGCCAGTTTTTATCTAGAGCTTGGACTAGAACCTTAAGGAAGCCGCTTCACAAAGTTCCAAAGTAAAAAAACTCACATCAAAAATATCAATCCATATTACTTAAATCAGAGCCGATTACATGTAGTGTAATCTACAATACAAACTTTGCGCATAAGAGATATTTATCCTCTAAAACTTAAAATTTTATTTTTGACTAAATTTTCGAAAAATGTTGACTTATGACTGCTGTTTTGCCCAAATAGTACTTACACTCTTTTAATAACCTCCAACATCACAAGTGGTGAAGAGGGTATATTAACTTTGCCATTCCGTGGGTAACGCATCTAAGCTCCCATGATGTATATATATTCTAACAGCAAAATCTGAGAAATCTGAGCTATGTTCATATGTCCGTCTGTGTGTTTTGGGACTCTCACTTTCAGAACCCAATTTAATACAGCCTGAGCGTTTTGTTATTGTCCTGAAAATTTTCATATTTAAACTAGTAAAATTGGTTTATTAAATCAAAAACTGTAGACTGATATCTGAGGCAGTTTAAAAGAATATCATTCCTTGAATATTCAGTTATTAATTGACAAATTGGAATAAAAAATTCCAAAAATTATCGAAATATGAATATGAATATGAGAATTTTTATGACTCATTTAAGTTTCGTTTTTATATAAGAAAACCTTTCAGATATTATTTACATTAGTGAGTGTATATGTACTTGGTGGAGGGTTTTGAAGTTTCTTGTTCTTATTGTTGACTAATAAAAATTGTTTTCTCAAGAAACCTGTATCGCATTTAAATTTTTTGTGAAATACTGGAAGAATCTGACTTATTTGGACTATTTTTTTCATAACACTCTTACTTTTAACTTAATATCTCAAATCGCAAACTTAGAATTTTTGTAAGTGATTTGTTTGAAACCTTATATCGATTCATAACTACACCAAGTTTGTATATTTGGGCCTAAAACTTTCTTTCTTTGATAGCTCTTAACACGTTTAAATTTAGACAATATTGTCACATATACTGTGACACTTTCATGTGGGATTACTACGTTCACAAAAACGATTTTTTTCTGTGAGCTTTACATGGGAGCTAGAAAAAATTAAGCACCATCCCTCGTAAAATTTCGCACATTGCTTTTTGTTTATATCTGTTTTAATTTTAATAATTCTTATTACAATAAACAATGTATTTGTGAGATTCAAGCCGTTCGAATTGATTTTTGAAGGAGGGTTGTATAGAACCTTTGAGAACCCTGAACCCGTTGTGCCGATTTTAAATAATTTTCAGGTTAAAAATCTTAGGTCATTATTGTGGGGGTGAAAACGCTACTCTAAGCGAATAGACAGTCAGTCAAATAGATAGACGGGCAAACGGAAATACATACACTTTATGGGGTCTTAGATGACTTTTTCCCGATATTAGAAATAGAAGAGCAAACTTATTATACCCTTTTTGGATTTCTTAAAAATATTAAAGTTTCGTTTCTCCATGAAGTTGGGGATTCTTCCATAATATTACAAGTATGATTATAATATTAATTAAATAATAATCTGATATATGCGATTCTTTTTCCAATAACAATTCCAAAATTATTTAGTATACATTTCATATTATTTGCTCTTATGATATAACGAACGTTAATTGTTTTATATTAATTTGTTAAACTTCACACATAAGTAAGTCGCAGACAAGTTGAATCAAAAAGCTTTTTATATTCGCACTAATTTTAAGGGAAATTATATTATTGTGAATATTAATTTTTTTGCTGCCATGGAATGGGGAGTATTAACAATAAAGAAATTAATAAATTATTAATTGATAGTATGATATATAAGCAAGCAAAGGAACAGAAGAAAAAAAAATAAGTGTAAAAGGCTAATTGGTTTTCATTAAATAATCAACTGTGAATAACCCCAGTGTGATGGCTTAGTTTAAATTTATAAACCGACTTACGTCCCTGACACTCGTTAATATCGGTGAGTTGTGGCAGGCGATTAAAGCGAAGGCTTATCTAGAACAATTTTTGTTTCGCCTCATCTGACACAACTCCTTAAAAATGTGTTGCTTACCACTTACTATTTTTTAGTTTGTCTGCAGTGTGGGAATACACCATAGATTAAAAGTATTTAGGAAAATTCGACACTATTCCTATAACTCTGATACTAATGAAGAATTTTCTTTAATCGCTAAAAAGTAAGAATATTTTGCAAAAAATTCTCTTAATTTCTTCCATTTTGAAGAAATGATTTACAATGGTTGACTTTATAACGTATTTCCAATTGCAGAGATGGGAAGTTTTAATTCTGTAATACTTTTGAACACTGGATGCTATTTCCCTTACTTTTTCTTTTAAAAAATGTGTATCACCTTGATTGCAAATCTGAACCTGAATTAAGCTTTTTCTTAGTCCGAAATTAGCTATTTTCCATACATTTCTAATTTA
>PYHX02000333.1:0-19588 GCA_004302925.2 Cochliomyia hominivorax | reverse complement strand
ACTGACATAATTGTTTATAGCGGAATAATTTTTTTGTGTATTATGTTAAACATTCTGTAGATTTCATTTTAACGGAAAATTTTGTTTTTTCTTGTAGATTTTGGTTGTTATGGTATTTGCCAGTGTTTATTGTAGGTCTCAAGTAAAATACATTTACCACTAATCAACACAGACATAATGATTTAACGGTAAAAATTATTTTTATTATATTTAAACATTCTGGTAGAGTTTTTATTTTAACGGAAAATTTTTGTTTTTATATTAAACATTCTGTTAGATTTTGTTATGGTATTTTGCTTAATGTTTATTGATAGATTACAAGTAAATACATTTACCACTATCTTACATTAAATCCACTTTTTCTTCAGGCAGATGGAGTTCTCATTTGAAGTTTCACATACGTTTTAAACACCTAGTAATTATTGTTATTTATATTGTTTTCAATTTTATGAAATATCCTGTTAATATTGGTTGTATGTTTAGCTTGTGTTAAATGTTAACTTTGTTATATATATTTTTCTTCCGGCATATGGAGTTCACATTGAAATTTCACATTACGTTTTACACCTAGTAGTTTTATTGTTTATTTATTTCTTTTCATTTATGAAATATCCTGTAAATTATGGTTGTAATGTTAGCTTGTGTTGAATGTAACTTTGTTATAAATATTTTTCTTCAGCAGATGGAGTTACACATTTGAAGTTTCCACATACGTTTTAAAACACCTAATAGTTAATGTTGTTTTGCATTTTATGAAATATCATGCTAGATTTGGTTGCAATATTTTGGCTTGTATTTTTCTTATATATTAATGTTGTTTTTGTTATGTTGATAATCTTCTTTTACTTTTGCATTGAACAAATTTGCGACACTCACACTCTTACAAAAATGGTTAACTTTTTTTTGAATATTCTTGCGGAGGTGGAATGTAATCGGATAACATATGAATATTGGTGTTTAGTTGTGAATTTTTATATGATCCACTGAACAATATTCGATAAATACACACTCTTACCGAAAATTGTTAACTCCTTATATATGTTTCTTAATACTAACTGCCGTTTTAAAAAAAAAGCTTCTCAAAGCTTTATAAACCAAAGTTGCTTAAAAATTTTATAAATCAAATTCATCAACTAATTGTTAAATATTTACAGCCGTATTCAAAATCAATATTTTAAAATAGACTTAACGAACTAATACCCGACAAACACACATAATCTTACCGAAAATTGTAACTCCTTTTTTTATATTGTTTTCCTAGAGATGAAATGTAATCCGATAGCGTATGAATGTTCAAATTCACATTTGAAGTTCCACATTCCTATTTGAAATTATTATACATATATATACATTAGTCCAATTTTCTCCATCATCAACAAGAAGAAGAACAAAACATTGACACCAATAAATAATCCTCCATAAAAAAAGATGGGTGTTTTACAATTTAAATAATTGAAAAATAAGAATAAAAAAAGATTTATATTATTTATAATTTATATATATATATATATAAATGTATGTATGTACCTTATGTATACGCAATACATATTCCCTTTATTTGATCCTCCTATTTATAGCTTAAACCAGTTACAGAGGCTCTAAACGTCTACTTTTATTAGCACAAAATACTCATATTTATATCCCTTTATGTTTACACACTTTTTTGTTTTTTATGGTTTTCATTTTATTTTTTTATTATAAATTTGTTATTTGTGTTTTATTATAAACTATTTTAATTGAACCTCTATAAGAATAAAGTAATGTTAATAAATTTTCTTCACACATACAACATAGACATAATTGCTTTTAACGGAAAATTTGTTAGTCATTATATTAAACATTAAGTAGATTTTGTTATGGTATTTGCTTAGTGTTTATTGTAGATTACAAGTAAATACATTTACTACCACAGTCAACACTGACATAATTGTTTATAGCGGAATAATTTTTTGTTATTATGTTAAACATTCTGTAAGATTTCATTTTTTAACGGAAAATTTGTTTTTTTCTTGGTATGATTTGGTTGATGGTATTTGCCAGTGTTTATTGTTATGGTCTCAAGTAAAATACATTTTACCACTATCAACACAGACATAATTGATTTAACGGGAAAAATTATTTTTTTATTATATTAAACATTTCTGGTAGATTTTATTTTTTTTAACGGAAATTTTGTTTTTTATAATTAAACATTCTGTAGATTTTGTTATGGTATTTTGCTAAATGTTTATTGTAGATTACAAGTAAATACATTTACCACTATCTTACATTAAATCCAACTTTTTCTTCCGGCAGATGGAGTTCTCATTTGGAAGTTTCACATACGTTTTAAACACCTAGTAATTATTGTTATTTATATTGTTTTCATTTTATGAAATATCCTGTTAATATGGTTGTAATGTTTAAGCTTGTGATTAAATAGTTAACTTTGTTATATTATATTTTTCTTCCGGCAGATGAGTTCACATTTTGATTCACATTACGTTTTTAACACCTAGTAGTTATTGTTATTTATGTCTTTCATTTATGAAATATCCTGTAAATGATGGTTGTATGTTTAGCTTGTGTTGAAATGTTAACTTTGTTATAAATATTTTTCTTCCAGCAGATGGAGTAACACATTTGAAGTATCCACATACGTTTTTAAACACCTAATAGTTAATGTTGTATTGCATTTTATGAATATTCATGCTAGATTTGGTATAATTATTTGCAATATTATGGTTGTATTTATTCTTATATATTAATGTTGTTTTGTTATGTTGATAATCTTCTTTACTTTTGCATTGAACAAAATTGCCGACACTCACACTCTTACAAAAAATGTTAACTTTTTTTTGAATATTTCTTTGCGGAGGTGGAATGTAATCGGATAACATATGAATATTGGTGTTTAGTTGTGAAGTTTATATGATCCACTGAACAATATTGCCGATAAATACACACTCTTACCGAAAATGTTAACTCTCTTATATATTGTTCTTACATACTAACTGCCGTTTTAAAAAAAAAGCTTCTCAAAGCTTTATAAACCAAAGTTGCTTAAAAAATTTATATAATCAAATTCATCAACTAATTGTTAAATATTTACAGCCGTATTCAAAATCAAATATTTTAAATAGACTTAACGAACTAATACCCGACAAACACACATAATCTTACCGAAAATTGTAACTCCTTTTTATATTGTTTTCCTAGAGATGAAATGTAATCCGATAGCGTATGAATGTTCAAATTCACATTTGAAGTTCCACATTCCTATTTGAAATTTATAACATTATATATACATTAGTCCAATTTTCTCCATCATCAACAAGAAGAAGAACAACAACATTGACCACAATAATAATCCTCCAAAAGATGGGTGTTAACAATTTAAATTATGAAATAGAATAAAAGATTTATTTTTATTATTATAATTATATATATATATATATAAATGTATGTATGTACCTTATGTATACGCAATACATATTCCCTTTATTTGATCCTCCTATTTATAGCTTAAACCAGTTACAGAGGCTCTAAACGTCTACTTTTATTAGCACAAATACTCATATTTATATCCCTTTATGTTTACACACTTTTGTTTTTATGGTTTTCATTTTATTTTTTTATTATAAATTGTTATTTGTGTTTTATTATAAACTATTTTAAATTGAACCTCTATAAGAATAAAGTAATGTTAATAAATTTTCTTCACACATACAACATAGACATAATTGCTTTTAACGGAAAATTTGTTAGTCATTATATTAAACATTAAGTAGATTTTGTTATGGTATTTGCTAGTGTTTATTGTAGATTACAAGTAAATACATTTACTACCACAGTCAACACTGACATAATTGTTTATAGCGGAATAATTTTTTGTTATTATGTTAAACATTCTGTAGATTTCATTTTAACGGAAAATTTGTTTTTTCTGTAGATTTGGTTGTGGTATTTGCCAGTGTTTATTGTAGGTCTCAAGTAAATACATTTACCACTATCAACACAGACATAATTGATTTAACGGAAAAATTATTTTTTATTATATTAAACATTCTGTAGATTTTATTTTAACGGAAAATTTTTTGTTTTTATATTAAACATTCTGTAGATTTTGTTATGGTATTTGCTAATGTTTATTGTAGATTACAAGTAAATACATTTACCACTATCTTACATTAAATCCAACTTTTCTTCCGGCAGATGGAGTTCTCATTTGAAGTTTCACATACGTTTTAAACACCTAGTAATTATTGTTATTTATATTGTTTTCATTTTATGAAATATCCTGTTAATATGGTTGTAATGTTTAGCTTGTGTTAAAATGTTAACTTTGTTATATATATTTTTCTTCCGGCAGATGGAGTTCACATTTGAAATTTCACATACGTTTTTAACACCTAGTAGTTATTGTTATTTATGTTCTTTTCATTTTATGAAATATCCTGTAAATATGGTTGTAATGTTTAGCTTGTGTTGAAATGTTAACTTTGTTATAAATATTTTTCTTCCAGCAGATGGAGTACACATTTGAAGTTCCACATACGTTTTAAACACCTAATAGTTAATGTTGTTTGCATTTATGAAATATCATGTAGATTGGTTGCAATATTTGGCTTGTTTTATTTCTATATATTAATGTTGTTTTGTTTATGTTGATAATCTTCTTTACTTTTGCATTGAACAAAATTGCCGACACTCACACTCTTACAAAAAATGTTAACTTTTTTTGAATATTTTTCTGCGGGAGGTGGAATGTAATCGGATAACATATGAATATTGGTGTTTAGTTGTTGAAGTTATATGATCCACTGAACAATATTGCCGATAAATACACACTCTTACCGAAAATGTTAACTCTCTTATATATTGTTCTTACATACTAACTGCCGTTTTAAAAAAAAGCTTCTCAAAGCTTTATAAACCAAAGTTGCTTAAAAATTTTATAATCAAATTCATCAACTAATTGTTAAATATTTACAGCCGTATTCAAAATCAAATATTTTAAATAGACTTAACGACTAATACCCGACAAACACACATAATCTTACCGAAAATTGTAACTCCTTTTTATATTGTTTTTCCTAGAGATGAAATGTAATCCGATAGCGTATGAATGTTCAAATTCACATTTGAAGTTCCACATTCCTATTTGAAATTTATAACATTATATATACATTAGTCCAATTTTCTCCATCATCAACAAGAAGAAGAACAAACACATTGACCACAATAATAATCCTCCAATAAAAGATGGTGTTTAACAATTTAAATTATGAAAATAGAATAAAAGATTTATTTATTATTATAATTTATATATATATATTATAAATGTATGTATGTACCTTATGTATACGCAATACATATTCCCTTTATTTGATCCTCCTATTTATAGCTTAAACCAGTTACAGAGGCTCTAAACGTCTACTTTTATTAGCACAAATACTCATATTTATATCCCTTTATGTTTACACACTTTTTTGTTTTTTATGGTTTTCATTTTATTTTTTTATTATAAATTGTTATTGTGTTTTATTATAAACTATTTTAAATTGAACCTCTATAAGAATAAAGTAATGTTAATAAATTTTCTTCACACATACAACATAGACATAATTGCTTTTAACGGAAAATTTGTTAGTCATTATATTAAACATTAAGTAGATTTTGTTATGGTATTTGCTAGTGTTTATTGTAGATTACAAGTAAATACATTTACTACCACAGTCAACACTGACATAATTGTTTATAGCGGAATAATTTTTTGTTATTATGTTAAACATTCTGTAGATTTCATTTTAACGGAAATTTGTTTTTTCTGTAGATTTGGTTGTGGTTATTTGCCAGTGTTTATTGTAGGTCTCAAGTAAATACATTTACCACTATCAACACAGACATAATTGATTTAACGGAAAAATTATTTTTTATTATATTAAACATTCTGTAGATTTTATTTTAACGGAAATTTTTTGTTTTATATTAAACATTCTGTAGATTTTGTTATGGTATTTGCTAATGTTTATTGTAGATTACAAGTAAATACATTTACCACTATCTTACATTAAATCCAACTTTTTCTTCCGGCAGATGGAGTTCTCATTTGAAGTTTCACATACGTTTTAAACACCTAGTAATTATTGTTATTTATATTGTTTTCATTTTATGAAATATCCTGTTAATATGGTTGTAATGTTTAGCTTGTGTTAAAATGTTAACTTTGTTATATATATTTTTCTTCCGGCAGATGGAGTTCACATTTGAAATTTCACATACGTTTTTAACACCTAGTAGTTATTGTTATTTATGTTCTTTTCATTTTATGAAATATCCTGTAAATATGGTTGTAATGTTTAGCTTGTGTTGAAATGTTAACTTTGTTATAAATATTTTTCTTCCAGCAGATGGAGTACACATTTGAAGTTCCACATACGTTTTAAAACACCTAATAGTTAATGTTGTTTGCATTTTATGAAATATCATGTAGATTTGGTTGCAATATTTGGCTTGTATTTATTTCTTATATATTAATGTTGTTTTGTTATGTTGATAATCTTCTTTACTTTTGCATTGAACAAAATTGCCGACACTCACACTCTTACAAAAAATGTTAACTTTTTTTGAATATTTTTCTTGCGGGAGGTGGAATGTAATCGGATAACATATGAATATTGGTGTTTAGTTGTGAAGTTTATATGATCCACTGAACAATATTGCCGATAAATACACACTCTTACCGAAAATGTTAACTCTCTTATATATTGTTCTTACATACTAACTGCCGTTTTAAAAAAAAAGCTTCTCAAAGCTTTATAAACCAAAGTTGCTTAAAAATTTTATAATCAAATTCATCAACTAATTGTTAAATATTTACAGCCGTATTCAAATCAAATATTTTAAATAGACTTAACGAACTAATACCCGACAAACACACATAATCTTACCGAAAATTGTAACTCCTTTTTATATTGTTTTTCCTAGAGATGAAATGTAATCCGATAGCGTATGAATGTTCAAATTCACATTTGAAGTTCCACATTCCTATTTGAAATTTATAACATTATATATACATTAGTCCAATTTTCTCCATCATCAACAAGAAGAAGAACAACAACATTGACCACAATAATAATCCTCCAATAAAAGATGGTGTTTAACAATTTAAATTATGAAAATAGAATAAAAGATTTATTTATTATTATAATTATATATATATATATATAAATGTATGTATGTACCTTATGTATACGCAATACATATTCCCTTTATTTGATCCTCCTATTTATAGCTTAAACCAGTTACAGAGGCTCTAAACGTCTACTTTATTAGCACAAATACTCATATTTATATCCCTTTATGTTTACACACTTTTTTGTTTTTTATGGTTTTCATTTTATTTTTTTATTATAAATTGTTATTTGTGTTTTATTATAAACTATTTTAAATTGAACCTCTATAAGAATAAAGTAATGTTAATAAATTTTCTTCACACATACAACATAGACATAATTGCTTTTAACGGAAAATTTGTTAGTCATTATATTAAACATTAAGTAGATTTTGTTATGGTATTTGCTAGTGTTTATTGTAGATTACAAGTAAATACATTTACTACCACAGTCAACACTGACATAATTGTTTATAGCGGAATAATTTTTTGTTATTATGTTAAACATTCTGTAGATTTCATTTTAACGGAAAATTTGTTTTTTCTGTAGATTTGGTTGTGGTATTTGCCAGTGTTTATTGTAGGTCTCAAGTAAATACATTTACCACTATCAACACAGACATAATTGATTTAACGGAAAAATTATTTTTTATTATATTAAACATTCTGTAGATTTTATTTTAACGGAAAATTTTTTGTTTTTATATTAAACATTCTGTAGATTTTGTTATGGTATTTGCTAATGTTTATTGTAGATTACAAGTAAATACATTTACCACTATCTTACATTAAATCCAACTTTTTCTTCCGGCAGATGGAGTTCTCATTTGAAGTTTCACATACGTTTTAAACACCTAGTAATTATTGTTATTATATTGTTTTCATTTTATGAAATATCCTGTTAATATGGTTGTAATGTTTAGCTTGTGTTAAAATGTTAACTTTGTTATATATATTTTCTTCCGGCAGATGGAGTTCACATTTGAAATTTCACATACGTTTTTAACACCTAGTAGTTATTGTTATTTATGTTCTTTTCATTTTATGAAATATCCTGTAAATATGGTTGTAATGTTTAGCTTGTGTTGAAATGTTAACTTTGTTATAAATATTTTTCTTCCAGCAGATGGAGTACACATTTGAAGTTCCACATACGTTTTAAACACCTAATAGTTAATGTTGTTTGCATTTTATGAAATATCATGTAGATTTGGTTGCAATATTTGGCTTGTATTTATTTCTTATATATTAATGTTGTTTTGTTATGTTGATAATCTTCTTTACTTTTGCATTGAACAAAATTGCCGACACTCACACTCTTACAAAAAATGTTAACTTTTTTTGAATATTTTTCTTGCGGGAGGTGGAATGTAATCGGATAACATATGAATATTGGTGTTTAGTTGTGAAGTTTATATGATCCACTGAACAATATTGCCGATAAATACACACTCTTACCGAAAATGTTAACTCTCTTATATATTGTTCTTACATACTAACTGCCGTTTTAAAAAAAAAGCTTCTCAAAGCTTTATAAACCAAAGTTGCTTAAAAAATTTTATAATCAAATTCATCAACTAATTGTTAAATATTTACAGCCGTATTCAAAATCAAATATTTTAAATAGACTTAACGAACTAATACCCGACAAACACACATAATCTTACCGAAAATTGTAACTCCTTTTTATATTGTTTTTCCTAGAGATGAAATGTAATCCGATAGCGTATGAATGTTCAAATTCACATTTGAAGTTCCACATTCCTATTTGAAATTTATAACATTATATATACATTAGTCCAATTTTCTCCATCATCAACAAGAAGAAGAACAACAACATTGACCACAATAATAATCCTCCAATAAAAGATGGTGTTTAACAATTTAAATTATGAAAATAGAATAAAAGATTTATTTATTATTATAATTATATATATATATATATAAATGTATGTATGTACCTTATGTATACGCAATACATATTCCCTTTATTTGATCCTCCTATTTATAGCTTAAAACCAGTTACAGAGGCTCTAAACGTCTACTTTTATTAGCACAATACTCATATTTATATCCCTTTATGTTTACACACTTTTTTGTTTTTTATGGTTTTCATTTTATTTTTTTATTATAAATTGTTATTTGTGTTTTATTATAAACTATTTTAAATTGAACCTCTATAAGAATAAAGTAATGTTAATAAATTTTCTTCACACATACAACATAGACATAATTGCTTTTAACGGAAAATTTGTTAGTCATTATATTAAACATTAAGTAGATTTTGTTATGGTATTTGCTAGTGTTTATTGTAGATTACAAGTAAATACATTTACTACCACAGTCAACACTGACATAATTGTTTATAGCGGAATAATTTTTTGTTATTATGTTAAACATTCTGTAGATTTCATTTTAACGGAAAATTTGTTTTTTCTGTAGATTTGGTTGTGGTATTTGCCAGTGTTTATTGTAGGTCTCAAGTAAATACATTTACCACTATCAACACAGACATAATTGATTTAACGGAAAAATTATTTTTTATTATATTAAACATTCTGTAGATTTTATTTTAACGGAAAATTTTTTGTTTTTATATTAAACATTCTGTAGATTTTGTTATGGTATTTGCTAATGTTTATTGTAGATTACAAGTAAATACATTTACCACTATCTTACATTAAATCCAACTTTTTCTTCCGGCAGATGGAGTTCTCATTTGAAGTTTCACATACGTTTTAAACACCTAGTAATTATTGTTATTTATATTGTTTTCATTTTATGAAATATCCTGTTAATATGGTTGTAATGTTTAGCTTGTGTTAAAATGTTAACTTTGTTATATATATTTTTCTTCCGGCAGATGGAGTTCACATTTGAAATTTCACATACGTTTTTAACACCTAGTAGTTATTGTTATTTATGTTCTTTTCATTTTATGAAATATCCTGTAAATATGGTTGTAATGTTTAGCTTGTGTTGAAATGTTAACTTTGTTATAAATATTTTTCTTCCAGCAGATGGAGTACACATTTGAAGTTCCACATACGTTTTAAACACCTAATAGTTAATGTTGTTTGCATTTATGAAATATCATGTAGATTTGGTTGCAATATTTGGCTTGTATTTATTTCTTATATATTAATGTTGTTTTGTTATGTTGATAATCTTCTTTACTTTTGCATTGAACAAAATTGCCGACACTCACACTCTTACAAAAATGTTAACTTTTTTTGAATATTTTTCTTGCGGGAGGTGGAATGTAATCGGATAACATATGAATATTGGTGTTTAGTTGTGAAGTTTATATGATCCACTGAACAATATTGCCGATAAATACACACTCTTACCGAAAATGTTAACTCTCTTATATATTGTTCTTACATACTAACTGCCGTTTTAAAAAAAAAAGCTTCTCAAAGCTTTATAAACCAAAGTTGCTTAAAAATTTTATAATCAAATTCATCAACTAATTGTTAAATATTTACAGCCGTATTCAAAATCAAATATTTTAAATAGACTTAACGAACTAATACCCGACAAACACACATAATCTTACCGAAAATTGTAACTCCTTTTTATATTGTTTTTCCTAGAGATGAAATGTAATCCGATAGCGTATGAATGTTCAAATTCACATTTGAAGTTCCACATTCCTATTTGAAATTTATAACATTATATATACATTAGTCCAATTTTCTCCATCATCAACAAGAAGAAGAACAACAACATTGACCACAATAATAATCCTCCAATAAAAGATGGTGTTTAACAATTTAAATTATGAAAATAGAATAAAAGATTTATTTATTATTATAATTATATATATATATATATAAATGTATGTATGTACCTTATGTATACGCAATACATATTCCCTTTATTTGATCCTCCTATTTATAGCTTAAACCAGTTACAGAGGCTCTAAACGTCTACTTTTATTAGCACAAATACTCATATTTATATCCCTTTATGTTTACACACTTTTTGTTTTTTATGGTTTTCATTTTATTTTTTATTATAAATTGTTATTTGTGTTTTATTATAAACTATTTTAAATTGAACCTCTATAAGAATAAAGTAATGTTAATAAATTTTCTTCACACATACAACATAGACATAATTGCTTTTAACGGAAAATTTGTTAGTCATTATATTAAACATTAAGTAGATTTTGTTATGGTATTTGCTAGTGTTTATTGTAGATTACAAGTAAATACATTTACTACCACAGTCAACACTGACATAATTGTTTATAGCGGAATAATTTTTTGTTATTATGTTAAACATTCTGTAGATTTCATTTTAACGGAAAATTTGTTTTTTCTGTAGATTTGGTTGTGGTATTTGCCAGTGTTTATTGTAGGTCTCAAGTAAATACATTTACCACTATCAACACAGACATAATTGATTTAACGGAAAAATTATTTTTTATTATATTAAACATTCTGTAGATTTTATTTTAACGGAAAATTTTTTGTTTTTATATTAAACATTCTGTAGATTTTGTTATGGTATTTGCTAATGTTTATTGTAGATTACAAGTAAATACATTTACCACTATCTTACATTAAATCCAACTTTTTCTTCCGGCAGATGGAGTTCTCATTTGAAGTTTCACATACGTTTTAAACACCTAGTAATTATTGTTATTTATATTGTTTTCATTTTATGAAATATCCCTGTTAATATGGTTGTAATGTTTAGCTTGTGTTAAAATGTTAACTTTGTTATATATATTTTTCTTCCGGCAGATGGAGTTCACATTTGAAATTTCACATACGTTTTTAACACCTAGTAGTTATTGTTATTTATGTTCTTTTCATTTTATGAAATATCCTGTAAATATGGTTGTAATGTTTAGCTTGTGTTGAAATGTTAACTTTGTTATAAATATTTTTCTTCCAGCAGATGGAGTACACATTTGAAGTTCCACATACGTTTAAACACCTAATAGTTAATGTTGTTTGCATTTTATGAAATATCATGTAGATTTGGTTGCAATATTTGGCTTGTATTTATTTCTTATATATTAATGTTGTTTTGTTATGTTGATAATCTTCTTTACTTTTGCATTGAACAAAATTGCCGACACTCACACTCTTACAAAAATGTTAACTTTTTTTGAATATTTTTCTTGCGGGAGGTGGAATGTAATCGGATAACATATGAATATTGGTGTTTAGTTGTGAAGTTTATATGATCCACTGAACAATATTGCCGATAAATACACACTCTTACCGAAAATGTTAACTCTCTTATATATTGTTCTTACATACTAACTGCCGTTTTAAAAAAAAAGCTTCTCAAAGCTTTATAAACCAAAGTTGCTTAAAAATTTTATAATCAAATTCATCAACTAATTGTTAAATATTTACAGCCGTATTCAAAATCAAATATTTTAAATAGACTTAACGAACTAATACCCGACAAACACACATAATCTTACCGAAAATTGTAACTCCTTTTTATATTGTTTTTCCTAGAGATGAAATGTAATCCGATAGCGTATGAATGTTCAAATTCACATTTGAAGTTCCACATTCCTATTTGAAATTTATAACATTATATATACATTAGTCCAATTTTCTCCATCATCAAACAAGAAGAAGAACAACAACATTGACCACAATAATAATCCTCCAATAAAAAATGGTGTTTAACAATTTAAATTATGAAAATAGAATAAAAGATTTATTTATTATTATAATTATATATATATATATATAATGTATGTATGTACCTTATGTATACGCAATACATATTCCCTTTATTTGATCCTCCTATTTATAGCTTAAACCAGTTACAGAGGCTCTAAAACGTCTACTTTTATTAGCACAAATACTCATATTTATATCCCTTTATGTTTACCACACTTTTTGTTTTTTATGGTTTTCATTTTATTTTTTTATTATAAATTGTTATTTGTGTTTTATTATAAACTATTTTAAATTGAACCTCTATAAGAATAAAGTAATGTTAATAAATTTTCTTCACACATACAACATAGACATAATTGCTTTTAACGGAAATTTGTTAGTCATTATATAAACATTAAGTAGATTTTGTTATGGTATTTGCTAGTGTTTATTGTAGATTACAAGTAAATACATTTACTACCACAGTCAACACTGACATAATTGTTTATAGCGGAATAATTTTTTGTTATTATGTTAAACATTCTGTAGATTTCATTTTAACGGAAAATTTGTTTTTCTGTAGATTTGGTTGTGGTATTTGCCAGTGTTTATTGTAGGTCTCAAGTAAATACATTTACCACTATCAACACAGACATAATTGATTTAACGGAAAAATTATTTTTTATTATATTAAACATTCTGTAGATTTTATTTTAACGGAAAATTTTTTGTTTTTATATTAAACATTCTGTAGATTTTGTTATGGTATTTGCTAATGTTTATTGTAGATTACAAGTAAATACATTTACCACTATCTTACATTAAATCCAACTTTTTCTTCCGGCAGATGGAGTTCTCATTTGAAGTTTCACATACGTTTTTAAACACCTAGTAATTATTGTTATTTATATTGTTTTTCATTTTATGAAATATCCTGTTAATATGGTTGTAATGTTTTAGCTTTGTGTTAAAATGTAACTTTGTTATATATATTTTTCTTCCGGCAGATGGAGTTCACATTTGAAATTTCACATACGTTTTTAACACCTAGTAGTTATTGTTATTTATGTTCTTTTCATTTTATGAAATATCCTGTAAATATGGTTGTAATGTTTAGCTTGTGTTGAAATGTTAACTTTGTTATAAATATTTTTCTTCCAGCAGATGGAGTACACATTTGAAGTTCCACATACGTTTTAAACACCTAATAGTTAATGTTGTTTGCATTTTATGAAATATCATGTAGATTTGGTTGCAATATTTGGCTTGTATTTATTTCTTATATATTAATGTTGTTTTGTTATGTTGATAATCTTCTTTACTTTTGCATTGAACAAAATTGCCGACACTCACACTCTTACAAAAAATGTTAACTTTTTTTGAATATTTTTCTTGCGGGAGGTGGAATGTAATCGGATAACATATGAATATTGGTGTTTAGTTGTGAAGTTTATATGATCCACTGAACAATATTGCCGATAAATACACACTCTACCGAAAATGTTAACTCTCTTATATATTGTTCTTACATACTAACTGCCGTTTTAAAAAAAAAGCTTCTCAAAGCTTTAAAACCAAAGTTGCTTAAAAATTTTATAATCAATTCATCAACTAATTGTTAAATATTTACAGCCGTATTCAAAATCAAATATTTTAAATAGACTTAACGAACTAATACCCGACAAACACACATAATCTTACCGAAAATTGTAACTCCTTTTTATATTGTTTTTCCTAGAGATGAAATGTAATCCGATAGCGTATGAATGTTCAAATTCACATTTGAAGTTCCACATTCCTATTTGAAAATTTATAACATTATATATACATTAGTCCAATTTTCTCCATCATCAACAAGAAGAAGAACAACAACATTGACCACAATAATAATCCTCCAATAAAAGATGGTGTTTAACAATTTAAATTATGAAAATAGAATAAAAGATTTATTTATTATTATAATTATATATATATATATATAAATGTATGTATGTACCTTATGTATACGCAATACATATTCCCTTTATTTGATCCTCCTATTTATAGCTTAAACCAGTTACAGAGGCTCTAAACGTCTACTTTTATTAGCACAAATACTCATATTTATATCCCTTTATGTTTACACACTTTTTTGTTTTTTATGGTTTTCATTTTATTTTTTATTATAAATTGTTATTTGTGTTTTATTATAAACTATTTTAAATTGAACCTCTATAAGAATAAAGTAATGTTAATAAATTTTCTTCACACATACAACATAGACATAATTGCTTTTAACGGAAAATTTGTTAGTCATTATATTAAACATTAAGTAGATTTTGTTATGGTATTTGCTAGTGTTTATTGTAGATTACAAGTAAATACATTTACTACCACAGTCAACACTGACATAATTGTTTATAGCGGAATAATTTTTTGTTATTATGTTAAACATTCTGTAGATTTCATTTTAACGGAAAATTTGTTTTTCTGTAGATTTGGTTGTGGTATTTGCCAGTGTTTATTGTAGGTCTCAAGTAAATACATTTACCACTATCAACACAGACATAATTGATTTAACGGAAAAATTTTTTTATTATATTAAACATTCTGTAGATTTTATTTTAACGGAAAATTTTTTGTTTTTATATTAAACATTCTGTAGATTTTGTTATGGTATTTGCTAATGTTTATTGTAGATTACAAGTAAATACATTTACCACTATCTTACATTAAATCCAACTTTTTCTTCCGGCAGATGGAGTTCTCATTTGAAGTTTCACATACGTTTTAAACACCTAGTAATTATTGTTATTTATATTGTTTTCATTTTATGAAATATCCTGTTAATATGGTTGTAATTTTAGCTTGTGTTAAAATGTTAACTTTGTTATATATATTTTTCTTCCGGCAGATGGAGTTCACATTTGAAATTTCACATACGTTTTTAACACCTAGTAGTTATTGTTATTTATGTTCTTTTCATTTTATGAAATATCCTGTAAATATGGTTGTAATGTTTAGCTTGTGTTGAAATGTTAACTTTGTTATAAATATTTTTCTTCCAGCAGATGGAGTACACATTTGAAGTTCCACATACGTTTTAAAACCTAATAGTTAATGTTGTTTGCATTTTATGAAATATCATGTAGATTTGGTTGCAATATTTGGCTTGTATTTATTTCTTATATATTAATGTTGTTTTGTTATGTTGATAATCTTCTTTACTTTTGCATTGAACAAAATTGCCGACACTCACACTCTTACAAAAAATGTTAACTTTTTTTGAATATTTTTCTTGCGGGAGGTGGAATGTAATCGGATAACATATGAATATTGGTGTTTAGTTGTGAAGTTATATGATCCACTGAACAATATTGCCGATAAATACACACTCTTACCGAAAATGTTAACTCTCTTATATATTGTTCTTACATACTAACTGCCGTTTTTAAAAAAAAAGCTTCTCAAAGCTTTATAAACCAAAGTTGCTTAAAAATTTTTTAATCAAATTCATCAACTAATTGTTAATATTTACAGCCGTATTCAAAATCAAATATTTTAAATAGACTTAACGAACTAATACCCGACAAACACACATAATCTTACCGAAAATTGTAACTCCTTTTTATATTGTTTTTCCTAGAGATGAAATGTAATCCGATAGCGTATGAATGTTCAAATTCACATTTGAAGTTCCACATCCTATTTGAAATTTATAACATTATATATACATTAGTCCAATTTTCTCCATCATCAACAAGAAGAAGAACAACAACATTGACCACAATAATAATCCTCCAATAAAAGATGGTGTTTAACAATTTAAATTATGAAAATAGAATAAAAGATTTATTTATTATTATAATTATATATATATATATATAAATGTATGTATGTACCTTATGTATACGCAATACATATTCCCTTTATTTGATCCTCCTATTTATAGCTAAACCAGTTACAGAGGCTCTAAACGTCTACTTTTATTAGCACAAATACTCATATTTATATCCTTTTATGTTTACACACTTTTGTTTTTTATGGTTTTCATTTTATTTTTTATTATAAATTGTTATTTGTGTTTTATTATAAACTATTTTAAATTGAACTCTATAAGAATAAAGTAATGTTAATAAATTTTCTTCACACATACAACATAGACATATTGCTTTTAACGGAAAATTTGTTAGTCATTATATTAAACATTAAGTAGATTTGTTATGGTATTTGCTAGTGTTTATTGTAGATTACAAGTAAATACATTTACTACCACAGTCAACACTGACATAATTGTTTATAGCGGAATATTTTTTGTTATTATGTTAAACATTCTGTAGATTTCATTTAACGGAAAATTTGTTTTTTTCTGTAGATTTGGTTGTGGTATTTGCCAGTGTTTATTGTAGGTCTCAAGTAAAATACATTTACCACTATCACAGACATAATTGATTTAACGGAAAAAATTATTTTTTATTATATTAAACATTCTGTAGATTTTATTTTAACGGAAATTTTTTGTTTTTATATTAAAATTCTGTAGATTTTGTTATGGTATTTGCTAATGTTTATTGTAGATTACAAGTAAATACATTTACCACTATCTTACATTAAATCCAACTTTTTCTTCGGCAGATGGAGTTCTCATTGAAGTTTCACAACGTTTTAAACACCTAGTAATTATTGTTATTTATATTGTTTTCATTTTATGAAATATCCTGTTAATATGGTTGTAATGTTTAGCTTGTGTTAAAATGTTAACTTTGTTATATATTTTTTCTTCCGGCAGATGGAGTTCACATTTGAAATTTCACATACGTTTTTAACACCTAGTAGTTATTGTTATTTATGTTCTTTTCATTTTATGAAAATCCTGTAAATATGGTTGTAATGTTTAGCTTGTGTTGAAATGTTAACTTTGTTATAAATATTTTTCTTCCAGCAGATGGAGTACACATTTGAAGTTCCACATACGTTTTAAACACCTAATAGTTAATGTTGTTTGCATTTATGAAATATCATGTAGATTTGGTGCAATATTTGGCTTGTATTTATTTCTTATATTTAATGTTGTTTTGTTATGTTGATAATCTTCTTTACTTTTGCATTGAACAAAATTGCCGACACTCACACTCTTACAAAAAATGTTAATTTTTTTGAATATTTTTCTTGCGGGGAGTGGAATGTAATCGGGATAACATATGAATATTGGTGTTTAGTTGTGAAGTTTATATGATCCACTGAACAATATTGCCGATAAATACACACTCTTACCGAAATGTTAACTCTCTTATATATATGTTCTTACATACTAACTGCCGTTTTAAAAAAAAGCTTCTCAAAGCTTTATAACCAAAGTTGCTTAAAAATTTTATAATCAAATTCATCAACTAATTGTTAAATATTTACAGCCGTATTCAAAATCAAATATTTTAAAAGACTTAACGAACTAATACCCGACAAACACACATAATCTTACCGAAAATTGTAACTCCTTTTTATATTGTTTTTCCTAAGATGAAATGTAATCCGATAGCGTATGAATGTTCAAATTCACATTTGAAGTTCCACATTCCTATTTGAAATTTATAACATATATATACATTAGTCCATTTTCTCCATCATCAACAAGAAGAAGAACAACAACATTGACCACAATAATAATCCTCCAATAAAAGATGGTGTTTAACAATTTAAATTATGAAATAGAATAAAAGTTTATTTATTATTATAATTATATATTATATATATAAATGTATGTATGTACCTTATGTATACGCAATACATATTCCCTTTATTTGATCCTCCCTATTTATAGCTTAAACCAGTTACAGAGGCTCTAAACGTCTACTTTTATTAGACAAATACTCATATTTATATCCCTTATGTTACACACTTTTTTGTTTTTATGGTTTTCATTTTATTTTTTATTATAAATTGTTATTTGTGTTTTAATTAAACTATTTTAAATTGAACCTCTATAAGAATAAAGTAATGTTAATAAATTTCTCTTCACACATACAACATAGACATAATTGCTTTACGGAATTTGTTAGTCATTATATTAAACATTAAGTAGATTTTGTTATGGTATTTGCTAGTGTTATTGTAGATTACAAGTAAATACATTTACTACCACAGTCAACACTGACATAATTGTTTATAGCGGAATAATTTTTTGTTATTATGTTAAACATTCTGTAGATTTCATTTTTAACGGGAAAATTTGTTTTTCTGTAGATTTGGTTGTGGTATTTGCCAGTGTTTATTGTAGGTCTCAAGTAAATACATTTTACCACTATCAACACAGACATAATTGATTTTAACGGAAAAATTATTTTATTATATTAAACATTCTGTAGATTTTATTTAACGGAAAATTTTTTGTTTTTATATTAAACATTCTGTAGATTTTGTTATGGTATTTGCTAATGTTTATTGTAGATTACAAGTAAATACATTTACCACTATCTTACATTAAATCCAACTTTTTTCTTCGGGCAGATGGAGTTCTCATTTGAAGTTTCACATACGTTTTAAACACCTAGTAATTATTGTTATTTATATTGTTTTCATTTTATGAAATATTCTGTTAAATGGTTGTAATGTTTAGTTGTGTTAAAATGTTAAACTTTGTTATATAATATTTTTCTTCCGGCAGATGGAGTTCACATTTGAAATTTCACATACGTTTTAACACCTAGTAGTTATTGTTATTTATGTTCTTTTCATTTTATGAAATATCCTGTAAATATGGTTGTAATGTTTAGCTTGTGTTGAAATGTTAACTTTGTTATAAATATTTTTCTTCCAG
>PYHX02000332.1:25000-30413 GCA_004302925.2 Cochliomyia hominivorax | reverse complement strand
GTATACATAACATAATATAACGTATACCATAAAATAAAATGAAGTATATATAATCTAATAGTATGGCAAAATTTCATTCTAAATTGTTGATTATAATTAAGAGTTTTAGGAAAGTTCTTCTCTTGAATTTAGAGGTTGCCTCAAAGATTGGTCTCTAGCTTTTTAACATACTGAACCGATTTTGTTGATTTTCAAAAAAAAAAATCTCTGTACTATAAAAAATATTTTAAAGGGCTATAACAAATATTCTGTACATAATTATGTTGAGCTCAGTCAATTTTTTGTTTATGTGAGCGTACCAACAACAACATACAGACAGATTGACAGACAGACAGACAGACAGACGGATAAAGCTAAATCGACTCAGATTTTGATTAGATGCAAGAATATATATACATTATAGTGTCTTAGATGACTCCTTCACGTTACAAACGGAATGATAAAGTTTTTTTTGGAAGGGGTGTCGTAATTGCAAAAAAGGACTAAGAACAATAATTGTGGTTAATTTCATAGATTTGATTTAAGTTTAAAAATCTTATAAGTGTAGCAAATATGGATGCTATTCGCCAACTAGTACCAGAAAAATAATAGTGTGGTCTTTATTTACTAGTTTAATAAACTCAAAATTGTTTTCCGGGAAGGGATCTTATATGGGAACTACAGCAAAATATGGACCAATTGTTAGAAAACTCATTATGCTAAATTTTAATGGAATTCATCATTATTTAAATGTTTTATAAACTCAAACCCGTTTTCCGAAACGCAATTATAAGGGAGCTATAGGAAAAATAGAACGATACAGGGCAAATTAATATAATATCTTTGAACAGTTAGAAAAATAATTTAGACGAATTTTAATTGAATTGGTCTTATAATTTGATAAAAATTTGTATTTTCCTTTTTAACTTCTCTGTATTCAAGATTTTGCATTACTCAATAATATAAGATTTCATACCAATTTTTGGCTCTCAACTTTAAAGATTTTGTGAAATATTAAATGTTTTTTTCTTGCTAACATCAAATAAATTATTTGATGGAGCTGCTTGGTTTTCCTAAATCTGTAAGTGATTGATAATTCAAAATAATCCGAGTATAAGTGGCTGTCGAAATTAATGTCTTCAATTATATTAAAACTTGCGTATTTAAGTTCAATACATAAATCTGTTTCAAAAGTTGTATAACTTGCGTTATCTCATCTTGAATAATTTCACAATTACTAGACGAGCTTGATTATATATTACTTTATATCCCTTTTTTGCCGCAATACAGAAACGTATTTTTCTAATTTTCTTGATTAAGAGATTTTATCACTAAAAATAGACATCACCTCATTCCTTCAAAATTTTAATTAACTACCATAAAAACTGCATATCGGGTAAGTTTCATCCCATTTTACCCACCTTTTCCAAATATTCTAAAAAAATGAAAAAAAATTTATACGCTTCAATGTTGAGTTGAATTTCTGATTTGTAACAATTATCACTATAACGGATGCACTATTAAACAATTCGTAAATTTTTTCAACTTTTTTACCAAAATTAGCTAATGAAAGGCCAATATTATAGGGAATCTATTTTTAAATTTTGTGATATCGGCGGCAGTTTTAATAGCAGCGGCAATATATTTTCTAAAAATTAACTTGGCGAATTTTACATGTATTTTTAAATGTGTCAGAACAAATGTAAAATTTTTTGCGTTTACTTCCATTTTAAATTTTGAATTACTTTAAGTTTACCATCCTATTCAAGTGGTTAATAAGTATAGGCTTAAATAAGTATTGGAAATCATAAATCATCTATTTCAAAAAACGGCTTATCCGTAGACTCTTTAAAGTTGGAGAAACATTTTTGGTTTGTCGATCCTTGAACGCATGCAAATGCATTATTCCAATGTTTTTAAATTATAAATATTTTCTTTAAAAATTTCGATTAAATTATTCGTAGATAAATCGTTTTGTGAAATGAAGTAGTTTAGAATGAGCATAAAATTAGAGAACATTGATTTAATAAAATAAAACACATACATAGATGACAATTCCATTATATCTTTCCCAACCTAGTGGTTTCGAATTCCATCATTAGATCTAAGCTTCAAATGCTTGAATCTCTCTCCTCCAATTCTTTTGGATTTAAATGCATTTTTCCCAGGTTGGAAAATTTTTTCGTGCCCAGAGATTTAACGTGGATACGTGATACATCCTTAAATTAAATGTATTTTCTTAGAAAAAATTGTGTGGACTAAGATTTATAAATATATTTTGTGCTAAAAATTTAATTTTTTATCAGAGGTCAACAAATATTTACAAAAGTTCTTGCTTTCAGTACTATCTAAGAAATCTATAGATTATAATAAACTTTTTTACATTTTTTAATACTAATCTTTTTGACAGATTTAGTTCCCAGATTTAGATTTTATATATTTCGTTTTTTTTTTGGTGTATTTTTTAAAAGATTATAAAAGATTCTTTCTATACTGATTTACTAGATTTTCACAATTTGTGCAGTAAACGATTCGATACTTTTGCCTTCCATATTTGTTAACTTTAAACCGAAATCTTCTGATGCTCCCCCATTTCATCTAAATCTATACCGGGTATGGCTTTGCCCTTAATTTTTTCACACATATATTCATTATTTTACCATATGAATGAGATTTTGCCGTTAATAAGAATATATTTTTACATTGTTTGAGGATGGTCATGAATATTCTATAAAAAAATTAAAAAGAGAGCATATTTTCCATCAATGTATGACTTAAAATTTATATATGAAAGCTAATAAATAATAGATATTTTTTATTAATAATAAATTATAAGGGAGTATTTTCTTAACATTATGAAGGATAAGGAGTTGCTTTAAAAATTGTATAAAATGGGACATCAAAATTTTTTATTGTAATTTCTGAGAATTACTTGAAAGTATAGTCAACAAAATGGTAAGTTATCCATATTGGAAAAATCATTAATTATTTCATTTATTTTATATTCCTATTCAGATATTTGAAGAATTTATTAAATTAGCTCTAGACATCAAGGCGGAGTATACAAAAATTGATGATATTACCTTATATCAACCACTCAAAATTTAAAAATTTTATTGGAAAGATACACAACAGGGATAAACATAATATCATATTTGGATAACAGCAAATGGTTTTTCTTCTGCAAAGATTTGTAAAGTTTTTGAAATAAGGAGGATCCCTACTTAAAACAAATTATTGAAATTATAACGCAGTGTTTATAAAACAATGTATGTCTTTATTGACTGAATATAAATTATAAAGTGAAGGCATTTGAAAAATGAAAAATTCTATAAACACATTTTTCAATGAACTAATGTTTATCATAATTAATATAAACTTTCAAAACGATAAAGTGTATTTTCAACACGCCTCCTCACTGCAATCGGTTTTGAATAATTCGCCCTCCTTAAGTACAATCAAGTTTATGTACTTCCATATCTCGAATATCGAAATTATTTTTCAATAGTGTAATTAATTCAAAAGTAATTTTCTCATTATTACTTGCGATTATATTTATCTACATATAATGCAACTATGATAGTTTCATTTCATTTTTTCTTGAATATATACATTGGTCATACTTAGATTTTGTTAAATTGAATTTTCTTAAAACTGCATCAATACTTTTATACCATTGACGACTAGCTTGTTTTAAACCATATATAGACTTTTTAAACAAACACACTTTGTTCCTGTTTTTCTCGTCAATGAAACCTTCCGTAGATACATCCAACTGTCGTAATTTTAAATCTTTTTCAACTGCAAGTGCATATACTAAACGTAACGAGTTCTGTCTTACGACGGGTGCAAAAGTACTGTTATAATCAATTCCATATTCCTGAGAATATCCTTTTGCTACTAAACGGGCTTTACGTTTGTCTATCTTACCATCGGGTGTATATTTAGTTCTAAATACCCATTTACATCCTATTGCTTTTCTCCCTTTGGGCAAATCTACTAACTTCCAAGTTTTGTTCTTCATTAATGAATTATATTCCTGCTTAACTGCATGCTGCCATTCTTCTTTATTTTCAGAATTAAGCATTTCTTTGTATGTTTTTGGATCATTATTACTGCAATCAACTATATTAGCTTCTTCTCTACTTTTGATAATGACCATGATATCTTAAACGTTCTTTAATAGACGGTTCGGTAGATTCTTTTTCAATACTAGATTCACTATCTTGATCATCTGTCAAAATGTTATTAGGATCTTCTTCTTGTAATTGACTTTCATTATTGTCATTTTCCTCCAAAATTATTTGTTGCCTCGACTACTTCTAATCGTTATGACTTTCTTGTTGAGATTTTTTCTGTTTATGTCCTAATGCATTCCAATTAAATTCATAAAACCCCATTTGTTCATCTTCTATATCAGCTATGTCAACTTTAAAATTATCTTCTACAAATGTAACATCACGACTTTTAATAATTTCACGTGTTTCTTGTTTCCATAAACGATAAGCTGCATCTGTTGCGTAACCAATTAATATATATTCTGAACTTCTAGGCTGCCATTTAAATTTTCCAGGTTTTTTGTTTAAGACAAAAGCTTTACTTCCTATTTGGCGTAAATGTTTAATAACTGGCTTTTTCCCAGTCCATAATTCTTCAGGAGTTTTATTTCTATTAATTTTCGTGGGACACCTATTTCTTATATAGGATGCTGTCATTATTAATTCAGCCCATAAAAATTCTGGCAATTTGGCTTCTATCATCACTGTTCTAGCCATTTCAACTAGGGTTCGATTCATGCGTTCTGCTATACCGTTTTGTTGTGGTGTATACTCAACGCTAAACTGATGTGTAATACCACAATCTTTTAAAAATAAATTAAATTCACGACTTGATAGTTCAGCAGCGTTGTCTGATCTAATAGATTTGATCTTTCTGCCTGTTTCTAATTCAACTTGTCTCTTAAAATCTTTGAATACATCTAAATATTCATTCTTCCTTTTCAAAAAACGAACATGTACCTTTCTGGTATAATCGTCAATGAATGTAACGAAATAGAGCTTTTTGCCTATAGACTCTACTCGCATTGGTCCACACAAGTCCGTATGTATTAATTGCAATACTTCGTTTGATGATTTTTTCGTTTTCTTCGGAAAAGCTTGTCTAATTTGTTTTCCTCGAATACAACTAATACACTGTACATTCTTATAAGGAATCTTTGGTAAACCAAGAACCATATTATTGGATTGAAGTTTTACCAAATCTGCTGGATTCAAATGACCGTAACGTTTGTGCCATACTTCTAAAATATTTCTCCGATTTTCAATAACATTTGTAACAGTATAAAGGTTTACGTATTGATTCGATACAATATATGCCACCGTTCTTTTTAGATGTTATTAGAATTTTACCATTCTTGTAGATTTCTATTTATTTT
>PYHX02000332.1:0-10000 GCA_004302925.2 Cochliomyia hominivorax | reverse complement strand
ATTATATTATATTATATTATATATATATTATATTATATTATATTATATTATATATATATTATATTATATTATATTATATTATATTATATTATATTATATTATATTATATTATATTATATTATATTATATTATATATTATATTATATTATATTATATTATATTATATTATATTATATTATATTATTATATTATATTATATTATATTATATTATATTATATTATATTATATTATATTATATTATATTATATTATATTATATTATATTATATTATATTATATTATATTATATTATATTATATTATATTATATTATATTATATTATATATATTATATTATATTATATTATATTATATTATATTATATTATATTATATTATATTATATTATATTATATATTATGTGTAAATGTTGAATTTATGTTTTTATTATTAAACTTCCTGCATTTTTTGCTTATCCTCATCCACTGGATTGTAATATTTATTGTCCTTTGGAACAATTAAAGTATAAAAATTAAAACAAATGGATCATTTCTATATAATTTATTTAGTTACATAATGTCTCTTAAAATTTTAATATGATATAATATATTTAATTCATGTTAATCCCATATGGTAGATAAGTCCCATATTTTAATAACACGATCTTGACCAACAGTAAGCAATCTCTTATGTTTCTTCTTCTAAATCCATATAAATAATTGAATGCCTTAACATCATGAAAAGGATGCTAATGATGGACGCCTAAAAACAAAATATAAATATATGAAATGTGGTTATACATAGTTAAAAATATTTTAAACATTAATAAGATTTGCAGAAAATGAATTCATCTAAGTTTTTTTCTTACCTAATGTTTATTAAATGCAAGATATTAATTTATGTATAGTTTTTACAATTTCTCCATTTTGTTGTTAATCTGTAATATATTAGACCACAAAAGAAGTAAAATAATTATAGCAGGTCAGGACCGACTATGTACTGTCCTTATCTTTACGGTCTATTATGGGCAATAGTTTTATATTAAGGAAGTAAATCGTTAAATCTTTCTGGTTTTCATTTGGTTCGTTTTGACTTAAGATTTAATTACTTGGCAGACTAACCTTTTGAGAAGCTGCCGGTTATGGCACCCTGAGTTTATATATTTTTTATATACATCAATAAGTCTCCATGCCCAAAGGCATACACATAGGCCGCTGTTGTCAGCTTGTACTACGCTCACTGCTTCCGAAAAAGGAAATAATACAAGTACCAACCATTAGCCACTTAAAAAATTCTATATCGTCTAAAAATTTTCTTAATTTCTTCTAATTCAACGTCAATAAGTTAGGTCATGTTTGGTGAAGTGTCTCTCATGGAATTTTGGGAGCTTTGGGTTGTGAAAGCTAATGCAGTGACATAGGTAATGTTCCACCGTTTCAGATAATGTGTACCGTTCCACTTACCGAGTAATCGTTTATAGTTTTTTTTTTTTTTACAATCTAGGACAGTTCGTAAAGTCGTTTCCAACGCCCTGGTTGTCCTTAGCTTTCGGTGAAGAATAAATATTTATTATATACATTACATAAAAATTTTACTACAAGAGGTTTTCGGAGAACGACTGAAGAATGGAATTCATACACAAATGATCATTTGATAAAAAAGTGGCTTCTTCAGTAAGAGTTATATTCTAAGTTTAGAAAATATTTCAATATTTGGATGATTTGTACCATCCAACAGCTTCATATTTTTGTGTCAGTATATGTGTGAAAGCATATTACGCTGCTGCTTATTTTTGAATTGATGTAAAGTAATAAGTAAACTTATTAGTTCTAAATCAAAATAGCCTTCAAAACTATTTTCAATTTCAAAAATTTATTTAATAGCGGCTTTTATTAGATTCATTTATCAAACTTTATATCTAAAATGCACGAAATACCAATAAAAAAGCACTACTTTGGAGTGACTAAATTTCTCTAATGAATAAACTTTGAGGCAGAAAATAATAAGCATTTTTTATGTTTCTTATTTTTCACTAAAAAGAATGTTGCAATGTGAAAAAGTATTTTATTTTAACAACACACAGTGTTTCAAATTAAAAAATGAAATATAAACAAATCTGTAACTTCTGAACGCGTAGTCATATTTCAATGAAATTTTTCATAGTGGTAGTAGAAGAGTAGTAATTTAAGTTTTGAGATTAAGCTTTGTAGACCTAATGGAGGTCGGTCCATAGGGTCTTAAAGTTGGTTACCACAGGTCAATATAATTTTTGAAACGATCCAGATTTCTTATATCTGAACTGATTTTAAAGATTTTTATATGAGTGGGTTCTGCTAGTGGTATGCTCTGCGATGAGAAACAACCTTGAAGCGGTCAGAGGTTTATGTGTAAGGACGAGTGTCGGCCATGCTTGAGGAAATGTTTTCCAAAGGGATACCCATGCCAGAGAGGCACACTTGGAACACAACAAAGAACTACCTCCCCCTTTTCTGGTAGAGTCTGTTTTCACTGTGGAGCGGCTATCAGAATCCATACGTAGTGTCTTCTCTTTCACTGAGAAAGGACGTCTCGTCTGTTTTCCATTTAGTTGGCTTATGGTCTGCGTCTGTATTCTGTGGGACGGCAACATTTCAACACCTGACAGAAGATATAAAATGTAAACTATTATATAATTTCCGATATCCCTAGAGAAGGCATGCCCCGGTGGCTTCATAATCTCCAAGGCACCTACCCCCGCAGTGGCGGTAACAGGCTGTGGTGAGTCGAATGCGACTGGAAACCTAATTGTAACACAGGGCCTGGCTAGCTCGAAATCTACTGGCGCGGCAGGAGGTCAAGGTAGGAAACCTAAATTGGCCGACTATAAGGTTGGAACAACTCGACCAAAAGCAGGTTGCTCCAATTCAAACAAAGCCGCGAGGTACCTCTGTCGTTAAAGCCAAGTACCTCTAAAGCCTCCGAGGTCCATATCGACAGTAAGGCGGTAAGGAACCTTGTTTTCGGTACTGATGATATAGTAGACGGAAACGGCAATGGAAATAGAACACGAACTGATAACACCTCCAATAAGGACGCTAAGGTCCAGGGGGATTCTAGTCAGTTCGATAGGGCAACTGATGTTGATGAGCATCAACGCCGAATTGAACGGACTGCAGGGAATCCTTCTGGATCATGCGAACAAAATTCGAGTAATGCAAGATTATTAGGTGATCTTTCTCTTGATACAGATGAGAACAATGAAATTACTATGATTTCCGTCTGCAGCCAGAATCAAGAGAATGATCAGTCGTTACCAACCATACAGGAAGCAGTAAAGTCGCAGACAAACTCCTCTGATCAGGATAAGAGTACCGTGAATCTAGTTCGGCAAAAGGCGGTAATACTCCCCGGAGTATAAAACTCCCTACAGACCGAACTAAGGAGGAGAAATCTAGGAGTGGTGTTAGTGCCTCCATAAGCTGTCATAATAGGATGGCGAAACGAGATCCGGCACTCCTCACGAGTAGGGAAGCACAGGCAGAAAATCAACCGCTTTGAAAGAACCTATGGTTCTAAAAGTGCGATCCTTGGATTGTCAAATCTTGTTCGGCTATGGGTAGTCTCATAGGATGGATCACTAACCATCTAAAGTAATGGAGGACCTTCTTTGACTACTCATCAACGCTGTACACTGAGGAGCAGCTCCAGCCAGGCACAAATGTCAACGGACAAAACGAAGTCAACGACGGATAGTGCCAGAAAAAGACTGCAAAACTATAGTTCAAAGGATACTACCAAAGGAATCAATGCTGGCTCAGATCAGACCTATGCACAAGCTCACAGAAGTGATCCGATCCTGGCTGGTAAATTTGGAACTTCCTTACAGGAACTCACCAGACAAATAGACTCGGAGCTAATCGCTCTTGTGAGCAAAAGAGTGCTTGTGTGAAAAAAAACAGATTGATTCCTCAGTCCCTTCAAGGAAGGACAACCAAGGCAAGAAGCCTGTGGAGTGGCACAAAGTAGGCAAGGGGAAGGGTTAGATCTGGCGATGATCAGTCTACCTCTGTTGCGAAGAAAGATGGTCAACCGTCGACCAGTCCCTACAAAGCGACGGTTGTAGACACAAGCGATCTTAATGGAAAGATTAATACTGAGCTATGAAGGTCGGTGGAGAAACCGGTCTTGAAAGAGATTGTCTTGACAAGGGAATCAAAACTATCAGCTGTGGTAGCAAGGAGTCTCTTGACTTTCTAAAGGCCACAGTTGCCAAGTGCGGTGCCCAGAGCAACAGCGCAAAGCTGGACGTGATAATGGCATCGCAACTACCACTTCGGCCAGTCGTTACAGTATGGATTCCACCACCCATGCAATCGGTGGAATACAAACTGACAAGTCTGGAGAACCAGCATGTCATTACCGGCCAGTGGAAGCTACTGTTTTCAATGGCCTGTAAAGAGACACGAGGAAAAAACTTCAGGTTCGCAGTGAACCAAAAGGCTCTGGATAAACTTGACTCGATGGGGGGATAGCTTGTTACGGTTTGGGCATTATCAGTTTTCGTTACACGAAATCTCATTGGACCAACTAGGCTGAAAGTGATGCAAATAAACCTGCATCACTGTGAAGCGGCATCAACTAAACTTTTTATTCACATCACCGAGAACGTGGAGGACGTGGCCCTAATACAGGAGCCCTGGATCAACAACAACTGGGTCATGGATATTAGGATCACGGGATATACATTGTTCATAACGTCAGGCGAAGGGTACTGGACACATGTGGGAGTATTAATCCTGCGTGTTCCTCCGGAGATGATATTGATAGGACAGTTGAGGCGTTCACTAGGGCGATTGTGGGGAGTTTTGAACTCTCCTGTCTTAATGTCTATACCGGCAGGAGGGAGCAACCACGATAGCGGACTGCGCAACTTATGGAGCAATGATCTACGGTCAGAAGATTGTTCGATAAGGCAAAGTACACTAGGAATCCCACGGACTGGAATGAATACAGGATGAGCTTCAATAAGTAAAAGGGGGACATTAAACAGGCGAAACGGTTGACTCAGTTAACGAGTACTGTCCGAGGACCCCAGCGTCCCAGGATTTATTCAACGATCTGATGGTTCATGGACCGTGACCAGCTTTTAGTACCTCGGACTACTTATTGAAACTCAATTCCCGGGATGTTTGGATGATGGGACAAGTGTCCGTGATATATCTGGATCGGTGCGGCCGCGGGTCCGGCGGGCAACGATATGGCAGTAGATGAGATTATTAGGATAGCTTGGGCGATTTACAGTTTCGGGGCGTATGGTGATTTTCCGCCTATGCTACACGTCGACGATGGTCAAATAGGACTACTGGTTGTTGTCTACAGGACTTGGGTACATTCCGGTGAGATGGAAGGAGGTTAGGGTGGTCTTCATACCCAAAGCGGGGAGGGCTGGCCACTCAAAACCTAAGGATTATAGACGGATCAGCCTATAGTCTTTTTTGTTGAAGACATTTTAGAGACTGATTGATCTTTATCTAAGGGGTGTGACAGATACCAGTCTACCTAAAGAGTAGATCTGTTGAGAAGGGCTTCATGACGTGGTGAGTTACATTGAACGCGGTCCACGGTATAAGGAATATACACTGGCGTCGTTCTTAGATATCGAAGGAGCTTTCAATAACAAAAATATTGAAGCGATTGAGGATGCTCTCAGGAGCCTGGATGTGGAGGGTGGATGGTCATTATGTTGAAGATCCGGTTTATCGAATCCAGTTTAGGGAATACACATCTTAGAAATCTGGTGACGAGGGGAACATCTCAGGGTGGAGTACTCTCACCCTATGGCTATTATTGGTCAACGGCATTTTGAGACGATTCGATGCAAGAGGACGGAAAATCGTGGCCTGTGCGACATACTAGTAACGGGAAAATTTCTTCCCACGATCAGTGATGTCATGCAAACCACACTTGATAATCTCTCCTTTTAAGCTGTAGACAAGGTGTTGGGGGTGAATCCATCAAGAACGGAGTTAGTCCTTCTCACGGAGATATATAAACTCAATGGATTTATGCCACCTATACTGGGAGTTCTGGAATTGGGGCTGGCCGAAAGTGCCAAATACCTAGGAATCTTCCTGGATAGCAAACTATCCTGGAGGTGGAACACACAGGAGAGGTAAAGGCCGGGTTGATACCCGGCCTTTACAAGAGTTGGGTGCTGAAACCCAAGGTGGTAAATTGGATTTACACCTCGGTGGTAAGACCAATACTTTCCTATGGGTGTTCTGTGTGGTAGGAGGCAATTTAGACCAGGAGCCGAAGGGATCTTCTATCAAAGGTGCAGAGGTGTGCTGCTCTGGGTGCGATTAGATGCACGCGGCTCTGGATGTAATTCTCGACCTACTGCCTATTGAGGATTTGTCTTGGGAATTGCTACAAAGGGTTTCTTTAGATTGAAGGAGATTGGTGTGAAGATGGACTATTCCTTTGGTCACTCGAGAATCTTTGGGGAAATGAGACTCAGTGGATATGGGTGGTCATGGAACAAGACGTCCGACTAAATTTTCACTAAACTTGATTTCGATAAGATTACGGAGGTAACAATTCCGGAAAGGAACAGCTGGCTGGAGGCGGATAGTATTTTTACAGGCTACTCAATCATCACGGATGGGTCCAGGATGAAGGTATGCACTGAAGTGGATGTCTACCTAGTGGGGCATGATATAAGGAGGTTGTATAAGCTTCCTGATGAGTTTATCATATTCCAGGCCGAAATTCTTGGAGTCATTAAACCCGCTGAGCTGGACATGGTATATGTCGGGGTGCTGGAGGCCATAAGAGGCCACTTTGTGAGGTCAGTGCTGATTAGGGAATGTAGGAAGACTCCGAGAATGTTAATGAACACTCACTTTGCAAGATTATGCTGGGTTCCGGGACACTGCGACGTGGTTGGCAAATAAATAGCTGATGAGCTAGCTCGTGGTGGTTCGGCACTCGTAAGGTCGAGCGATTGTGAGAGGGTTAGGCCTCCTTTGGGTTCCTTTCTTAATGTAATAGGGAATGAGGTTTTAAGTAGGTGTCAGCGGTAATGACTGTGGAGTGTCGAGCACGCTGTTGCTGGGTATTGACTTTGCACGAACGAACCATGAAATGGGACTCAAGCAATTCGGGCATTTGTAGGATGTGCAAGAATGAGGATGAGCTGGTGTCAGTGAAACACTTACTTTGTAAAAGTCTTCGACTCCCCCATTGAGCTCCTCCTGAGGGTAAGCTGGCTACTGGAGCCAACGGTTATACGTGAATCGGATATGTTGGGCAACTATGTCTGTCTCTTTTCTTCTTGGATATCGTCAAAAGAGGCCCAGATCCAACTTTCGTAGTAGTGAATCGAAGAGAGGTTCTAGAAATAACGCTTATTAGTGCTGAGCACTCAGAATTGATTCATAATTTGAGGGTGTCAGATGACTGCTTCTTCTCAGATCATAGTTATATAGAATGCTGTTTAGGTATTGGTAGCTCGGATCCTATACTTATTCAATGACAATGGAAAAGATGTCTCTGCCTCGCTGGATGAAAGAAGGCTGCGCTGGACGATTAATAGCTTCGATACCCAGAGCTTGATGGCATCATTCTATGGCTCCTGATTATATACAGGATGTGCTACAATGAAAAACCGTTACAAACCAAGCCAAATGACTTCAGGCTTTCTGCTTAAGACTCTTGAGAGAGTTGTTGATATTTATCTGAGGGTTTCGATTCCGAAAATTCTCTTGTCTGATTCGCAACATGGCTACACGCATTCAAGACTACTCTACAGTCATTGGTTGGCTACATTGAAAGGTCACTTATGTTTGGGAAGTACACACTTGTTGCATTCTTGGATATTGAGGAACGTCAGGTTAGATTTCATTGTGTCAGCCTTACATGATGTGAAGTTGACTATGGATGTTGTGGATTCATAAGGCATTTGTTGTGAACAAGCTTGTAAATGCTACTATTGGACGCTCTACTATCGTGAGATCGGTGAGTAGAGGTACCCCTTCTGGGCTGCTACGGATCTTTAATGTTGCTTATGCTGGTGATGTTGCGGTGGTAGTCTCTGGTAAGCACCTGGGGACGATCTCTGATGGAATGGAGTCAGCACTTCGAATAGAGAGTTTTGTGTGGACTGGGTGTAAACCCGACCAAGACTGAACTGGTTCCTTTCACCAGGAAGTATAAGGTAGAGGGCTTCAAATCCCCTCGACTTAATAGGGTTTCATTAGACTGTCGAATAAAGCCAAGTATCTGGGTATTATTCAGGCAGTTGTTTACTTTCGGTAGAGGCATATCCTACCGAAAGTTTTCTGGTGTCTATTATAACCGGACACATTAGGCGCCCACGCGAGTAAAATGAAAATGCACATTATCGTTTCTTTAGTTGTCGAGACGAACTAGAAGAGGAGACAATTTTTCACTTCTTATGTTACTGTCCTATGCTTAGGGAAATTAGTACACCGTTTTTGGAATTATACTCTTGATCAATGCGATCTTGTTAATGTTGATTTGAGATTGCTATTTGCTTTCTTACAGGTACTAGATGGTTTGGTGGACTAAAATTGCGGGAGAAGCAAACAGTTTTTTAGTAGGTAACAACGGGCCAGATGTGTATGGACCCAAGTGAGATGTCTGCTTGGACACTGCCCTGAAAACACTAACTAACTAGTGTGGCTATCTTTTATGGAATACAACTGATTCGTGAACATTATCACGTGCAGTATTATTATGTGCAACATAAAAATTGTATTAATAAAATTCGTCAGAAATTTTATATTTTACGACTAAGGTCAGAAATTAATTCGAAGAAAATGTTAATATTGTAAAAAGTGTATATATATATATATATATATATATATATATATATATAATATATATATATATATATATATATATATATATATATATATATATATATATATATATATATATATATATTATATATATATATATATATATATATATATATATATATATATAATGACGTTGTAGTAATCGTTAATCCAAATATCCCTTGAAATAATTGGCCAATAGGTAATAGTTGCAGTACATAAAGGAAAACATACGCATTGCAGAATTTAAAAAAAACGCAAAAATATTATTCAAACAGATTACAAATAAAATAATGATTTTTTAAAAAAGGTTCTATAGGCATACTAAGTCTTCAATCAATTTAATTTACTTCAGAATATTCAATATAAAATTTTATTAAAACAATTACAGCAGTACTAAAGTTACAAAATTAGTAAAAATTTTTCAACTTATATCTCATTTGTTTTCTACGATAATAGTGGAAATGCCAACTAAAAAGGAACGTAATTAATTTTGTTTAGTAAATTATAGGATTATACAATTTATATTATTATTGGAATAAATTTAACGCTTTAAACTCAGAACTTTAAACTATATGTTAATTTTAAAGTAACCTCTCTTTCAGTTTGAACTCAAATTTATTACACTGAAATGTTTTGCCGAAAGAATTGAAAATTAACTAATAATGAAGTCAGTTTTCATCTGTACCGTGTAGACATATGTGTTCCAATATTAAGCGTTTATGATAACTTCTTGATAAATATTCATAATTAATTTAACTTTAAATAAAAATTCACTTACTCAACTGCTTGCAATTCATTGAAACAAGGATTACAAACACGTACGTCAAATTCAAAGCCCATGACTGGAATATTTATCCGATTTCCAGAACAGTTATCGCAAATAGCTTTACCACAGTTTCTACAATGATGTTGTCGTATTCCTAAAAAAAAAATAATAATTAGTAAGTATAAAACATATTTCTGAATTCATATATATATAATTTAGTACTTGTTGGTTTCTTTTCGTATAAGTCTTCATTATATTACAACTGTTTTCTTATGTGGTGTTAAATTTAATTTTTGTGCAATATATATTGTTACTTTTTGGGTTAAATTAGTAAGTTATATTTTTTATCTTGTAAGATTTTAATTAAAAGCAGTAACTAGTTCAGAAAAAAAGTTGATACAATCACCACTG
>PYHX02000331.1:0-63127 GCA_004302925.2 Cochliomyia hominivorax | reverse complement strand
TCGTTTACGTTTAGGAGCGAATTTTATTAAAAATTTTTTTAAATTTTGAAATTTTTTGGGAAAGTGATCATATGGATTTCGCTTAGAATGGCTCTAAACCCCTCCGTTTACGATTTAGGAGCGATTTTATAAAAAATTTTTAAAAATTTTGATTTTTTGGAAAGTGATCATGGATTTCGCTTAGAATGGCTCTAAACCCCTCCGTTTACGATTTAGAAGCGATTTTATAAAATTTTAAAAAATTTTGATTTTTTAGGAAAGTGATCATGGATTTCGCTTAGAATGGCTCTAAGCCGCTCCGTTTACGATTTAGGAGCGATTTTATAAAAATTTTTTAAATTTTGATTTTTTGGAAAAGTGATCATGGATTTCGCTCAGAATGGCTCTAAACCCCTCCGTTTACGATTTAGAAGCGATTTTATAAAAATTTTAAAAAATTTTGATTTTTTTGGAAAGTGATCATGGATTTCGCTTAGAAATGGCTCTAAACCCCTCCGTTTACGATTTAGAAGCGATTTTATAAAAATTTTTAAAAATTTGAATTTTTTGGAAAGTGATCATGGATTTCGCTTAGAATGGCTCTAAACCCCTCCGTTTACGGATTTAGGAGCGATTTTATAAAAATTTTTAAATTTGATTTTTTTGGAAAGTGATCATGGATTTCGCTTAGAATGGCTCTAAACCCCTCCGTTTACGATTTAGAAGCGATTTTATAAAAAATTTTTTTAAAATTTTGAATTTTTTGGAAAGTGATCATGGATTTCGCTTAGAATGGCTCTAAACCCCTCCGTTTACGATTTAGAAGCGATTTTATAAAAATTTTAAAAATTTTGATTTTTTGGAAAGTGATCATGGATTTCGCTTAGAATGGCTCTAAACCCCTCCGTTTACGATTTAGAAGCGATTTTATAAAAATTTTTAAAAATTTTGATTTTTTGGAAAGTGATCATGGATTTCGCTTAGAATGGCTCTAAACCCCTCCGTTTACGATTTAGAGCGATTTTATAAAAATTTTAAATTTTGAATTTTTTTGGAAAGTGATCATGGATTTCGCTTAGAATGGCTCTAAACCCCTCCGTTTACGATTTAGAAGCGATTTTATAAAAATTTTAAAAAATTTTGATTTTTTTGGAAAGTGATCATGGATTTCGCTTAGAATGGCTCTAAACCCCTCCGTTTACGATTTAGGAGCGATTTTTAAAAAATTTTTAAATTTTGAATTTTTTGGAAAGTGATCATGGATTTCGCTTAGAATGGCTCTAAACCCCTCCGTTTACGATTTAGGAGCGATTTTATAAAAATTTTTAAATTTTGAATTTTTTGGAAAGTGATCATGGATTTCGCTTAGAATGGCTCTAAACCCCTCCGTTTACGATTTAGAAGCGATTTTATAAAAATTTTAAAAATTTTGATTTTTTGGAAAGTGATCATGGATTTCGCTTAGAATGGCTCTAAACCCCTCCGTTTACGATTTAGGAGCGATTTTATAAAAATTTTAAAAATTTTGAATTTTTTGGAAAGTGATCATGGATTTCGCTTAGAATGGCTCTAACCCCTCCGTTTACGATTTAGAAGCGATTTTATAAAAATTTTAAAAATTTTGATTTTTTGGAAAGTGATCATGGATTTCGCTTAGAATGGCTCTAAACCCCTCCGTTTACGATTTAGGAGCGATTTTATAAAAATTTTTAAATTTTGAATTTTTTGGAAAGTGATCATGGATTTCGCTTAGAATGGCTCTAAACCCCTCCGTTTACGATTTAGGAAGCGATTTTATAAAAAATTTTTAAAATTTTGATTTTTTGGAAAGTGATCATGGATTTCGCTTAGAATGGCTCTAAACCCCTCCGTTTACGATTTAGAAGCGATTTTATAAAAATTTTTAAATTTTGAATTTTTTGGAAAGTGATCATGGATTTCGCTTAGAATGGCTCTAAACCCCTCCGTTTACGATTTAGGAGCGATTTTATAAAAAATTTTTAAATTTTGAATTTTTTGGAAAGTGATCATGGATTTCGCTTAGAATGGCTCTAAACCCCTCCGTTTACGATTTAGAAGCGATTTTATAAAAATTTTTAAAAATTTTGATTTTTTGGAAAGTGATCATGGATTTCGCTTAGAATGGCTCTAAACCCCTCCGTTTACGATTTAGAAGCGATTTTATAAAAATTTTTAAAAATTTTGATTTTTTGGAAAGTGATCATGGATTTCGCTTAGAATGGCTCTAAACCCCTCCGTTTACGATTTAGAAGCGATTTTATAAAAATTTTTAAAAATTTTGATTTTTTGGAAAGTGATCATGGATTTCGCTTAGAATGGCTCTAAACCCCTCCGTTTACGATTTAGAAGCGATTTTATAAAAATTTTAAAATTTTGATTTTTTGGAAAGTGATCATGGATTTCGCTTAGAATGGCTCTAAACCCCTCCGTTTACGATTTAGGAGCGATTTTATAAAAATTTTTAAAAATTTTGAATTTTTTGGAAAGTGATCATGGATTTCGCTTAGAATGGCTCTAAACCCCTCCGTTTACGATTTAGAAGCGATTTTATAAAAAATTTTAAAAAATTTTGATTTTTTTGGAAAGTGATCATGGATTTCGCTTAGAATGGCTCTAAACCCCTCCGTTTACGATTTAGAAGCGATTTTATAAAAATTTTTAAAATTTTGATTTTTTGGAAAGTGATCATGGATTTCGCTTAGAATGGCTCTAAACCCCTCCGTTTACGATTTAGGAGCGATTTTATAAAAATTTTTAAAATTTTGAATTTTTTGGAAAGTGATCATGGATTTCGCTTAGAATGGCTCTAAACCCCTCCGTTTACGATTTAGGAGCGATTTTATAAAAATTTTTAAAATTTTGAATTTTTTGGAAAGTGATCATGGATTTCGCTTAGAATGGCTCTAAACCCCTCCGTTTACGATTTAGAAGCGATTTTATAAAAATTTTAAAATTTTGATTTTTTTGGAAAGTGATCATGGATTTCGCTTAGAATGGCTCTAAACCCCTCCGTTTACGATTTAGGAGCGATTTTATAAAAATTTTTAAAATTTTGAATTTTTTGGAAAGTGATCATGGATTTCGCTTAGAATGGCTCTAAACCCCTCCGTTTACGATTTAGAAGCGATTTTATAAAAATTTTAAAAATTTTGATTTTTTTGGAAAGTGATCATGGATTTCGCTTAGAATGGCTCTAAACCCCTCCGTTTACGATTTAGGAGCGATTTTATAAAAATTTTTAAAATTTTGAATTTTTTGGAAAGTGATCATGGATTTCGCTTAGAATGGCTCTAAACCCCTCCGTTTACGATTTAGGAGCGATTTTATAAAAATTTTAAAATTTTGAATTTTTTGGAAAGTGATCATGGATTTCGCTTAGAATGGCTCTAAACCCCTCCGTTTACGATTTAGAAGCGATTTTATAAAAATTTTTAAAAATTTTGATTTTTTGGAAAGTGATCATGGATTTCGCTTAGAATGGCTCTAAACCCCTCCGTTTACGATTTAGAAGCGATTTTATAAAAATTTTTTAAAATTTTGAATTTTTTGGAAAGTGATCATGGATTTCGCTTAGAATGGCTCTAAACCCCTCCGTTTACGATTTAGAAGCGATTTTATAAAAATTTTAAAAATTTTGATTTTTTGGAAAGTGATCATGGATTTCGCTTAGAATGGCTCTAAACCCCTCCGTTTACGATTTAGAAGCGATTTTATAAAAATTTTTAAAATTTTGAATTTTTTGGAAAGTGATCATGGATTTCGCTTAGAATGGCTCTAAACCCCTCCGTTTACGATTTAGAGCGATTTTATAAAAATTTTTAAAATTTTGAATTTTTTGGAAAGTGATCATGGATTTCGCTTAGAATGGCTCTAAACCCCTCCGTTTACGATTTAGGAAGCGATTTTATAAAAATTTTTAAAATTTTGATTTTTTTGGAAAGTGATCATGGATTTCGCTTAGAATGGCTCTAAACCCCTCCGTTTACGATTTAGAAGCGATTTTATAAAAAATTTTTAAAATTTTGATTTTTTTGGAAAGTGATCATGGATTTCGCTTAGAATGGCTCTAAACCCCTCCGTTTACGATTTAGGAGCGATTTTATAAAAATTTTTAAATTTTGAATTTTTTGGAAAGTGATCATGGATTTCGCTTAGAATGGCTCTAAACCCCTCCGTTTACGATTTAGGAAGCGATTTTATAAAAATTTTAAAAATTTTGATTTTTTGGAAAGTGATCATGGATTTCGCTTAGAATGGCTCTAAACCCCTCCGTTTACGATTTAGGAGCGATTTTATAAAAATTTTTAAAATTTTGAATTTTTTGGAAAGTGATCATGGATTTCGCTTAGAATGGCTCTAAACCCCTCCGTTTACGATTTAGGAGCGATTTTATAAAAATTTTTAAAATTTTGAATTTTTTGGAAAGTGATCATGGATTTCGCTTAGAATGGCTCTAAACCCCTCCGTTTACGATTTAGAAGCGATTTTATAAAAATTTTTTAAAATTTTGATTTTTTGGAAAGTGATCATGGATTTCGCTTAGAATGGCTCTAAACCCCTCCGTTTACGATTTAGGAGCGATTTTATAAAAATTTTTAAAATTTTGATTTTTTGGAAAGTGATCATGGATTTCGCTTAGAATGGCTCTAAACCCCTCCGTTTACGATTTAGGAGCGATTTTATAAAAATTTTTAAAATTTTGATTTTTTGGAAAGTGATCATGGATTTCGCTTAGAATGGCTCTAAACCCCTCCGTTTACGATTTAGGAGCGATTTTATAAAAATTTTTAAAATTTTGAATTTTTTGGAAAGTGATCATGGATTTCGCTTAGAATGGCTCTAAACCCCTCCGTTTACGATTTAGAAGCGATTTTATAAAAATTTTTAAAAATTTTGATTTTTTGGAAAGTGATCATGGATTTCGCTTAGAATGGCTCTAAACCCCTCCGTTTACGATTTAGGAGCGATTTTATAAAAATTTTAAAAATTTTGATTTTTTGGAAAGTGATCATGGATTTCGCTTAGAATGGCTCTAAACCCCTCCGTTTACGATTTAGGAGCGATTTTATAAAAATTTTTAAAATTTTGAATTTTTTGGAAAGTGATCATGGATTTCGCTTAGAATGGCTCTAAACCCCTCCGTTTACGATTTAGAAGCGATTTTATAAAAATTTTAAAAATTTTGATTTTTTGGAAAGTGATCATGGATTTCGCTTAGAATGGCTCTAAACCCCTCCGTTTACGATTTAGGAGCGATTTTATAAAAATTTTTAAAATTTTGAATTTTTTGGAAAGTGATCATGGATTTCGCTTAGAATGGCTCTAAACCCCTCCGTTTACGATTTAGGAGCGATTTTATAAAAATTTTTTAAATTTTGAATTTTTTGGAAAGTGATCATGGATTTCGCTTAGAATGGCTCTAAACCCCTCCGTTTACGATTTAGGAGCGATTTTATAAAAATTTTTAAAATTTTGAATTTTTTGGAAAGTGATCATGGATTTCGCTTAGAATGGCTCTAAACCCCTCCGTTTACGATTTAGGAGCGATTTTATAAAAATTTTTAAAATTTTGAATTTTTTGGAAAGTGATCATGGATTTCGCTTAGAATGGCTCTAAACCCCTCCGTTTACGATTTAGGAGCGATTTTATAAAAATTTTTTAAAATTTTGAATTTTTTGGAAAGTGATCATGGATTTCGCTTAGAATGGCTCTAAACCCCTCCGTTTACGATTTAGAAGCGATTTTATAAAAATTTTTAAATTTTGAATTTTTTGGAAAGTGATCATGGATTTCGCTTAGAATGGCTCTAAACCCCTCCGTTTACGATTTAGGAGCGATTTTATAAAAATTTTTAAATTTTGAATTTTTTGGAAAGTGATCATGGATTTCGCTTAGAATGGCTCTAAACCCCTCCGTTTACGATTTAGGAGCGATTTTATAAAAATTTTTAAATTTTGAATTTTTTGGAAAGTGATCATGGATTTCGCTTAGAATGGCTCTAAACCCCTCCGTTTACGATTTAGAAGCGATTTTATAAAAATTTTTAAAAATTTTGATTTTTTGGAAAGTGATCATGGATTTCGCTTAGAATGGCTCTAAACCCCTCCGTTTACGATTTAGGAGCGATTTTATAAAAATTTTTTAAAATTTTGAATTTTTTGGAAAGTGATCATGGATTTCGCTTAGAATGGCTCTAAACCCCTCCGTTTACGATTTAGGAGCGATTTTATAAAAATTTTTAAAATTTTGAATTTTTTGGAAAGTGATCATGGATTTCGCTTAGAATGGCTCTAAACCCCTCCGTTTACGATTTAGGAGCGATTTTATAAAAATTTTTAAAATTTTGAATTTTTTGGAAAGTGATCATGGATTTCGCTTAGAATGGCTCTAAACCCCTCCGTTTACGATTTAGAAGCGATTTTATAAAAATTTTTAAAAATTTTGAATTTTTTGGAAAGTGATCATGGATTTCGCTTAGAATGGCTCTAAACCCCTCCGTTTACGATTTAGAAGCGATTTTATAAAAATTTTTAAAATTTTGAATTTTTTGGAAAGTGATCATGGATTTCGCTTAGAATGGCTCTAAACCCCTCCGTTTACGATTTAGGAGCGATTTTATAAAAATTTTAAAAATTTTGAATTTTTTGGAAAGTGATCATGGATTTCGCTTAGAATGGCTCTAAACCCCTCCGTTTACGATTTAGAAGCGATTTTATAAAAATTTTAAAAATTTTGATTTTTTGGAAAGTGATCATGGATTTCGCTTAGAATGGCTCTAAACCCCTCCGTTTACGATTTAGGAGCGATTTTATAAAAATTTTTAAAATTTTGAATTTTTTGGAAAGTGATCATGGATTTCGCTTAGAATGGCTCTAAACCCCTCCGTTTACGATTTAGAAGCGATTTTATAAAAATTTTTAAAATTTTGATTTTTTGGAAAGTGATCATGGATTTCGCTTAGAATGGCTCTAAACCCCTCCGTTTACGATTTAGGAGCGATTTTATAAAAATTTTTAAAATTTTGAATTTTTTGGAAAGTGATCATGGATTTCGCTTAGAATGGCTCTAAACCCCTCCGTTTACGATTTAGGAGCGATTTTATAAAAATTTTTAAAAATTTTGAATTTTTTGGAAAGTGATCATGGATTTCGCTTAGAATGGCTCTAAACCCCTCCGTTTACGATTTAGAAGCGATTTTATAAAAATTTTTAAAATTTTGATTTTTTGGAAAGTGATCATGGATTTCGCTTAGAATGGCTCTAAACCCCTCCGTTTACGATTTAGAAGCGATTTTATAAAAATTTTTAAAAATTTTGATTTTTTGGAAAGTGATCATGGATTTCGCTTAGAATGGCTCTAAACCCCTCCGTTTACGATTTAGGAGCGATTTTATAAAAATTTTTTAAATTTTGAATTTTTTGGAAAGTGATCATGGATTTCGCTTAGAATGGCTCTAAACCCCTCCGTTTACGATTTAGAAGCGATTTTATAAAAATTTTAAAAATTTTGATTTTTTGGAAAGTGATCATGGATTTCGCTTAGAATGGCTCTAAACCCCTCCGTTTACGATTTAGGAGCGATTTTATAAAAATTTTTTAAAATTTTGAATTTTTTGGAAAGTGATCATGGATTTCGCTTAGAATGGCTCTAAACCCCTCCGTTTACGATTTAGAAGCGATTTTATAAAAATTTTAAAAATTTTGATTTTTTTGGAAAGTGATCATGGATTTCGCTTAGAATGGCTCTAAACCCCTCCGTTTACGATTTAGGAGCGATTTTATAAAAATTTTTAAAATTTTGAATTTTTTGGAAAGTGATCATGGATTTCGCTTAGAATGGCTCTAAACCCCTCCGTTTACGATTTAGGAGCGATTTTATAAAAATTTTTAAAAATTTTGATTTTTTTGGAAAGTGATCATGGATTTCGCTTAGAATGGCTCTAAACCCCTCCGTTTACGATTTAGGAAGCGATTTTATAAAAATTTTAAAAATTTTGAATTTTTTGGAAAGTGATCATGGATTTCGCTTAGAATGGCTCTAAACCCCTCCGTTTACGATTTAGAAGCGATTTTATAAAAATTTTTAAAATTTTGATTTTTTGGAAAGTGATCATGGATTTCGCTTAGAATGGCTCTAAACCCCTCCGTTTACGATTTAGAAGCGATTTTATAAAAATTTTAAAAATTTTGATTTTTTGGAAAGTGATCATGGATTTCGCTTAGAATGGCTCTAAACCCCTCCGTTTACGATTTAGGAGCGATTTTATAAAAATTTTTAAAAATTTTGAATTTTTTGGAAAGTGATCATGGATTTCGCTTAGAATGGCTCTAAACCCCTCCGTTTACGATTTAGGAGCGATTTTATAAAAATTTTTAAAATTTTGAATTTTTTGGAAAGTGATCATGGATTTCGCTTAGAATGGCTCTAAACCCCTCCGTTTACGATTTAGGAGCGATTTTATAAAAATTTTTAAAATTTTGAATTTTTTGGAAAGTGATCATGGATTTCGCTTAGAATGGCTCTAAACCCCTCCGTTTACGATTTAGAAGCGATTTTATAAAAATTTTAAAAATTTTGAATTTTTTGGAAAGTGATCATGGATTTCGCTTAGAATGGCTCTAAACCCCTCCGTTTACGATTTAGGAGCGATTTTATAAAAATTTTTAAAATTTTGAATTTTTTGGAAAGTGATCATGGATTTCGCTTAGAATGGCTCTAAACCCCTCCGTTTACGATTTAGAAGCGATTTTATAAAAATTTTAAAAATTTTGATTTTTTGGAAAGTGATCATGGATTTCGCTTAGAATGGCTCTAAACCCCTCCGTTTACGATTTAGAAGCGATTTTATAAAAATTTTAAAAATTTTGATTTTTTGGAAAGTGATCATGGATTTCGCTTAGAATGGCTCTAAACCCCTCCGTTTACGATTTAGGAAGCGATTTTATAAAAATTTTTTAAATTTTGAATTTTTTGGAAAGTGATCATGGATTTCGCTTAGAATGGCTCTAAACCCCTCCGTTTACGATTTAGGAGCGATTTTATAAAAATTTTTTAAATTTTGAATTTTTTGGAAAGTGATCATGGATTTCGCTTAGAATGGCTCTAAACCCCTCCGTTTACGATTTAGGAGCGATTTTATAAAAATTTTTAAAATTTTGATTTTTTGGAAAGTGATCATGGATTTCGCTTAGAATGGCTCTAAACCCCTCCGTTTACGATTTAGGAGCGATTTTATAAAAATTTTTAAAATTTTGATTTTTTGGAAAGTGATCATGGATTTCGCTTAGAATGGCTCTAAACCCCTCCGTTTACGATTTAGGAGCGATTTTATAAAAATTTTTAAAAATTTTGAATTTTTTGGAAAGTGATCATGGATTTCGCTTAGAATGGCTCTAAACCCCTCCGTTTACGATTTAGGAGCGATTTTATAAAAATTTTTAAAATTTTGATTTTTTGGAAAGTGATCATGGATTTCGCTTAGAATGGCTCTAAACCCCTCCGTTTACGATTTAGGAGCGATTTTATAAAAATTTTTAAAAATTTTGAATTTTTTGGAAAGTGATCATGGATTTCGCTTAGAATGGCTCTAAACCCCTCCGTTTACGATTTAGAAGCGATTTTATAAAAATTTTTAAAATTTTGAATTTTTTGGAAAGTGATCATGGATTTCGCTTAGAATGGCTCTAAACCCCTCCGTTTACGATTTAGAAGCGATTTTATAAAAATTTTAAAAATTTTGATTTTTTTGGAAAGTGATCATGGATTTCGCTTAGAATGGCTCTAAACCCCTCCGTTTACGATTTAGAAGCGATTTTATAAAAATTTTTAAAAATTTTGATTTTTTGGAAAGTGATCATGGATTTCGCTTAGAATGGCTCTAAACCCCTCCGTTTACGATTTAGGAGCGATTTTATAAAAATTTTTTAAATTTTGAATTTTTTGGAAAGTGATCATGGATTTCGCTTAGAATGGCTCTAAACCCCTCCGTTTACGATTTAGAAGCGATTTTATAAAAATTTTTAAAATTTTGATTTTTTGGAAAGTGATCATGGATTTCGCTTAGAATGGCTCTAAACCCCTCCGTTTACGATTTAGGAGCGATTTTATAAAAATTTTTAAAATTTTGAATTTTTTGGAAAGTGATCATGGATTTCGCTTAGAATGGCTCTAAACCCCTCCGTTTACGATTTAGAAGCGATTTTATAAAAATTTTTAAAATTTTGATTTTTTGGAAAGTGATCATGGATTTCGCTTAGAATGGCTCTAAACCCCTCCGTTTACGATTTAGAAGCGATTTTATAAAAATTTTTAAAATTTTGATTTTTTGGAAAGTGATCATGGATTTCGCTTAGAATGGCTCTAAACCCCTCCGTTTACGATTTAGGAAGCGATTTTATAAAAATTTTTAAAATTTTGAATTTTTTGGAAAGTGATCATGGATTTCGCTTAGAATGGCTCTAAACCCCTCCGTTTACGATTTAGAAGCGATTTTATAAAAATTTTTAAAATTTTGAATTTTTTGGAAAGTGATCATGGATTTCGCTTAGAATGGCTCTAAACCCCTCCGTTTACGATTTAGGAAGCGATTTTATAAAAATTTTTAAATTTTGAATTTTTTGGAAAGTGATCATGGATTTCGCTTAGAATGGCTCTAAACCCCTCCGTTTACGATTTAGAAGCGATTTTATAAAAATTTTTAAAAATTTTGAATTTTTTGGAAAGTGATCATGGATTTCGCTTAGAATGGCTCTAAACCCCTCCGTTTACGATTTAGAAGCGATTTTATAAAAATTTTTAAAATTTTGAATTTTTTGGAAAGTGATCATGGATTTCGCTTAGAATGGCTCTAAACCCCTCCGTTTACGATTTAGAAGCGATTTTATAAAAATTTTAAAAATTTTGAATTTTTTGGAAAGTGATCATGGATTTCGCTTAGAATGGCTCTAAACCCCTCCGTTTACGATTTAGAAGCGATTTTATAAAAATTTTTAAAATTTTGAATTTTTTGGAAAGTGATCATGGATTTCGCTTAGAATGGCTCTAAACCCCTCCGTTTACGATTTAGAAGCGATTTTATAAAAATTTTTAAAATTTTGATTTTTTGGAAAGTGATCATGGATTTCGCTTAGAATGGCTCTAAACCCCTCCGTTTACGATTTAGAAGCGATTTTATAAAAATTTTTAAAATTTTGATTTTTTGGAAAGTGATCATGGATTTCGCTTAGAATGGCTCTAAACCCCTCCGTTTACGATTTAGAAGCGATTTTATAAAAATTTTTAAAAATTTTGATTTTTTGGAAAGTGATCATGGATTTCGCTTAGAATGGCTCTAAACCCCTCCGTTTACGATTTAGGAGCGATTTTATAAAAATTTTAAAATTTTGAATTTTTTGGAAAGTGATCATGGATTTCGCTTAGAATGGCTCTAAACCCCTCCGTTTACGATTTAGGAGCGATTTTATAAAAATTTTTAAAATTTTGAATTTTTTGGAAAGTGATCATGGATTTCGCTTAGAATGGCTCTAAACCCCTCCGTTTACGATTTAGAAGCGATTTTATAAAAATTTTAAAAATTTTGATTTTTTGGAAAGTGATCATGGATTTCGCTTAGAATGGCTCTAAACCCCTCCGTTTACGATTTAGAAGCGATTTTATAAAAATTTTAAAAATTTTGATTTTTTGGAAAGTGATCATGGATTTCGCTTAGAATGGCTCTAAACCCCTCCGTTTACGATTTAGGAAGCGATTTTATAAAAATTTTTAAAATTTTGAATTTTTTGGAAAGTGATCATGGATTTCGCTTAGAATGGCTCTAAACCCCTCCGTTTACGATTTAGAAGCGATTTTATAAAAATTTTAAAAATTTTGATTTTTTTGGAAAGTGATCATGGATTTCGCTTAGAATGGCTCTAAACCCCTCCGTTTACGATTTAGAAGCGATTTTATAAAAATTTTAAAAATTTTGATTTTTTGGAAAGTGATCATGGATTTCGCTTAGAATGGCTCTAAACCCCTCCGTTTACGATTTAGAAGCGATTTTATAAAAATTTTTAAAAATTTTGAATTTTTTGGAAAGTGATCATGGATTTCGCTTAGAATGGCTCTAAACCCCTCCGTTTACGATTTAGAAGCGATTTTATAAAAATTTTTAAAATTTTGAATTTTTTGGAAAGTGATCATGGATTTCGCTTAGAATGGCTCTAAACCCCTCCGTTTACGATTTAGGAGCGATTTTATAAAAATTTTTAAAATTTTGAATTTTTTGGAAAGTGATCATGGATTTCGCTTAGAATGGCTCTAAACCCCTCCGTTTACGATTTAGGAGCGATTTTATAAAAATTTTTAAAATTTTGAATTTTTTGGAAAGTGATCATGGATTTCGCTTAGAATGGCTCTAAACCCCTCCGTTTACGATTTAGGAGCGATTTTATAAAAATTTTTAAAATTTTGAATTTTTTGGAAAGTGATCATGGATTTCGCTTAGAATGGCTCTAAACCCCTCCGTTTACGATTTAGAAGCGATTTTATAAAAATTTTAAAAAATTTTGATTTTTTTGGAAAGTGATCATGGATTTCGCTTAGAATGGCTCTAAACCCCTCCGTTTACGATTTAGAAGCGATTTTATAAAAATTTTTAAAAATTTTGAATTTTTTGGAAAGTGATCATGGATTTCGCTTAGAATGGCTCTAAACCCCTCCGTTTACGATTTAGAAGCGATTTTATAAAAATTTTAAAAAATTTTGATTTTTTTGGAAAGTGATCATGGATTTCGCTTAGAATGGCTCTAAACCCCTCCGTTTACGATTTAGAAGCGATTTTATAAAAATTTTTAAAATTTTGATTTTTTGGAAAGTGATCATGGATTTCGCTTAGAATGGCTCTAAACCCCTCCGTTTACGATTTAGAAGCGATTTTATAAAAATTTTAAAAAATTTTGATTTTTTGGAAAGTGATCATGGATTTCGCTTAGAATGGCTCTAAACCCCTCCGTTTACGATTTAGAAGCGATTTTATAAAAATTTTTAAAATTTTGATTTTTTGGAAAGTGATCATGGATTTCGCTTAGAATGGCTCTAAACCCCTCCGTTTACGATTTAGAAGCGATTTTATAAAAATTTTTAAAATTTTGATTTTTTTGGAAAGTGATCATGGATTTCGCTTAGAATGGCTCTAAACCCCTCCGTTTACGATTTAGGAGCGATTTTATAAAAATTTTTAAATTTTGATTTTTTGGAAAGTGATCATGGATTTCGCTTAGAATGGCTCTAAACCCCTCCGTTTACGATTTAGAAGCGATTTTATAAAAATTTTTAAAATTTTGATTTTTTGGAAAGTGATCATGGATTTCGCTTAGAATGGCTCTAAACCCCTCCGTTTACGATTTAGAAGCGATTTTATAAAAATTTTAAAAATTTTGATTTTTTTGGAAAGTGATCATGGATTTCGCTTAGAATGGCTCTAAACCCCTCCGTTTACGATTTAGAAGCGATTTTATAAAAATTTTTAAAATTTTGATTTTTTGGAAAGTGATCATGGATTTCGCTTAGAATGGCTCTAAACCCCTCCGTTTACGATTTAGGAGCGATTTTATAAAAATTTTTAAATTTTGAATTTTTTGGAAAGTGATCATGGATTTCGCTTAGAATGGCTCTAAACCCCTCCGTTTACGATTTAGGAAGCGATTTTATAAAAATTTTTAAAAATTTTGATTTTTTGGAAAGTGATCATGGATTTCGCTTAGAATGGCTCTAAACCCCTCCGTTTACGATTTAGGAGCGATTTTATAAAAATTTTTAAAATTTTGATTTTTTGGAAAGTGATCATGGATTTCGCTTAGAATGGCTCTAAACCCCTCCGTTTACGATTTAGAAGCGATTTTATAAAAATTTTTAAAATTTTGAATTTTTTGGAAAGTGATCATGGATTTCGCTTAGAATGGCTCTAAACCCCTCCGTTTACGATTTAGAAGCGATTTTATAAAAATTTTAAAAATTTTGATTTTTTGGAAAGTGATCATGGATTTCGCTTAGAATGGCTCTAAACCCCTCCGTTTACGATTTAGGAGCGATTTTATAAAAATTTTAAAAATTTTGATTTTTTGGAAAGTGATCATGGATTTCGCTTAGAATGGCTCTAAACCCCTCCGTTTACGATTTAGAAGCGATTTTATAAAAATTTTTAAAAATTTTGAATTTTTTGGAAAGTGATCATGGATTTCGCTTAGAATGGCTCTAAACCCCTCCGTTTACGATTTAGAAGCGATTTTATAAAAATTTTAAAAATTTTGATTTTTTGGAAAGTGATCATGGATTTCGCTTAGAATGGCTCTAAACCCCTCCGTTTACGATTTAGAAGCGATTTTATAAAAATTTTAAAAATTTTGATTTTTTGGAAAGTGATCATGGATTTCGCTTAGAATGGCTCTAAACCCCTCCGTTTACGATTTAGAAGCGATTTTATAAAAATTTTTAAAAATTTTGATTTTTTGGAAAGTGATCATGGATTTCGCTTAGAATGGCTCTAAACCCCTCCGTTTACGATTTAGGAGCGATTTTATAAAAATTTTTAAAATTTTGAATTTTTTGGAAAGTGATCATGGATTTCGCTTAGAATGGCTCTAAACCCCTCCGTTTACGATTTAGAAGCGATTTTATAAAAATTTTTAAAAATTTTGATTTTTTTGGAAAGTGATCATGGATTTCGCTTAGAATGGCTCTAAACCCCTCCGTTTACGATTTAGGAGCGATTTTATAAAAATTTTTTAAATTTTGAATTTTTTGGAAAGTGATCATGGATTTCGCTTAGAATGGCTCTAAACCCCTCCGTTTACGATTTAGAAGCGATTTTATAAAAATTTTAAAAAATTTTGATTTTTTGGAAAGTGATCATGGATTTCGCTTAGAATGGCTCTAAACCCCTCCGTTTACGATTTAGAAGCGATTTTATAAAAATTTTTAAAATTTTGAATTTTTTGGAAAGTGATCATGGATTTCGCTTAGAATGGCTCTAAACCCCTCCGTTTACGATTTAGAAGCGATTTTATAAAAATTTTTAAAAATTTTGATTTTTTGGAAAGTGATCATGGATTTCGCTTAGAATGGCTCTAAACCCCTCCGTTTACGATTTAGGAGCGATTTTATAAAAATTTTTTAAAATTTTGAATTTTTTGGAAAGTGATCATGGATTTCGCTTAGAATGGCTCTAAACCCCTCCGTTTACGATTTAGAAGCGATTTTATAAAAATTTTAAAAATTTTGATTTTTTTGGAAAGTGATCATGGATTTCGCTTAGAATGGCTCTAAACCCCTCCGTTTACGATTTAGAAGCGATTTTATAAAAATTTTTAAAATTTTGATTTTTTGGAAAGTGATCATGGATTTCGCTTAGAATGGCTCTAAACCCCTCCGTTTACGATTTAGGAGCGATTTTATAAAAATTTTTTAAATTTTGAATTTTTTGGAAAGTGATCATGGATTTCGCTTAGAATGGCTCTAAACCCCTCCGTTTACGATTTAGAAGCGATTTTATAAAAATTTTTAAAAATTTTGATTTTTTGGAAAGTGATCATGGATTTCGCTTAGAATGGCTCTAAACCCCTCCGTTTACGATTTAGAAGCGATTTTATAAAAATTTTTAAAATTTTGAATTTTTTGGAAAGTGATCATGGATTTCGCTTAGAATGGCTCTAAACCCCTCCGTTTACGATTTAGAAGCGATTTTATAAAAATTTTAAAAATTTTGATTTTTTTGGAAAGTGATCATGGATTTCGCTTAGAATGGCTCTAAACCCCTCCGTTTACGATTTAGAAGCGATTTTATAAAAATTTTTAAAAATTTTGATTTTTTTGGAAAGTGATCATGGATTTCGCTTAGAATGGCTCTAAACCCCTCCGTTTACGATTTAGGAGCGATTTTATAAAAATTTTTAAATTTTGAATTTTTTGGAAAGTGATCATGGATTTCGCTTAGAATGGCTCTAAACCCCTCCGTTTACGATTTAGAAGCGATTTTATAAAAATTTTTAAAAATTTTGATTTTTTTGGAAAGTGATCATGGATTTCGCTTAGAATGGCTCTAAACCCCTCCGTTTACGATTTAGAAGCGATTTTATAAAAATTTTAAAAATTTTGATTTTTTGGAAAGTGATCATGGATTTCGCTTAGAATGGCTCTAAACCCCTCCGTTTACGATTTAGAAGCGATTTTATAAAAATTTTTAAAAATTTTGATTTTTTGGAAAGTGATCATGGATTTCGCTTAGAATGGCTCTAAACCCCTCCGTTTACGATTTAGGAGCGATTTTATAAAAATTTTTAAAAATTTTGATTTTTTTGGAAAGTGATCATGGATTTCGCTTAGAATGGCTCTAAACCCCTCCGTTTACGATTTAGAAGCGATTTTATAAAAATTTTTAAAAATTTTGAATTTTTTGGAAAGTGATCATGGATTTCGCTTAGAATGGCTCTAAACCCCTCCGTTTACGATTTAGAAGCGATTTTATAAAAATTTTAAAAATTTTGATTTTTTGGAAAGTGATCATGGATTTCGCTTAGAATGGCTCTAAACCCCTCCGTTTACGATTTAGGAGCGATTTTATAAAAATTTTTTAAAATTTTGAATTTTTTGGAAAGTGATCATGGATTTCGCTTAGAATGGCTCTAAACCCCTCCGTTTACGATTTAGAAGCGATTTTATAAAAATTTTAAAAATTTTGATTTTTTTGGAAAGTGATCATGGATTTCGCTTAGAATGGCTCTAAACCCCTCCGTTTACGATTTAGGAGCGATTTTATAAAAAATTTTTAAAATTTTGAATTTTTTGGAAAGTGATCATGGATTTCGCTTAGAATGGCTCTAAACCCCTCCGTTTACGATTTAGAAGCGATTTTATAAAAATTTTTAAAAATTTTGATTTTTTGGAAAGTGATCATGGATTTCGCTTAGAATGGCTCTAAACCCCTCCGTTTACGATTTAGGAGCGATTTTATAAAAATTTTTAAATTTTGAATTTTTTGGAAAGTGATCATGGATTTCGCTTAGAATGGCTCTAAACCCCTCCGTTTACGATTTAGAAGCGATTTTATAAAAATTTTAAAAATTTTGATTTTTTGGAAAGTGATCATGGATTTCGCTTAGAATGGCTCTAAACCCCTCCGTTTACGATTTAGGAGCGATTTTATAAAAATTTTTAAATTTTGAATTTTTTGGAAAGTGATCATGGATTTCGCTTAGAATGGCTCTAAACCCCTCCGTTTACGATTTAGAAGCGATTTTATAAAAATTTTAAAAATTTTGATTTTTTGGAAAGTGATCATGGATTTCGCTTAGAATGGCTCTAAACCCCTCCGTTTACGATTTAGGAGCGATTTTATAAAAATTTTTAAATTTTGAATTTTTTGGAAAGTGATCATGGATTTCGCTTAGAATGGCTCTAAACCCCTTCGTTTACGATTTAGAAGCGATTTTATAAAAATTTTAAAAATTTTGATTTTTTTGGAAAGTGATCATGGATTTCGCTTAGAATGGCTCTAAACCCCTCCGTTTACGATTTAGAAGCGATTTTATAAAATTTTTAAAATTTTGAATTTTTTGGAAAGTGATCATGGATTTCGCTTAGAATGGCTCTAAACCCCTCCGTTTACGATTTAGAAGCGATTTTATAAAAATTTTTAAAAATTTTGATTTTTTGGAAAGTGATCATGGATTTCGCTTAGAATGGCTCTAAACCCCTCCGTTTACGATTTAGGAGCGATTTTATAAAAATTTTTTAAATTTTGAATTTTTTGGAAAGTGATCATGGATTTCGCTTAGAATGGCTCTAAACCCCTCCGTTTACGATTTAGAAGCGATTTTATAAAAATTTTAAAAAATTTTGATTTTTTGGAAAGTGATCATGGATTTCGCTTAGAATGGCTCTAAACCCCTCCGTTTACGATTTAGGAGCGATTTTATAAAAATTTTTAAATTTTGAATTTTTTGGAAAGTGATCATGGATTTCGCTTAGAATGGCTCTAAACCCCTCCGTTTACGATTTAGAAGCGATTTTATAAAAATTTTTAAAAATTTTGATTTTTTGGAAAGTGATCATGGATTTCGCTTAGAATGGCTCTAAACCCCTCCGTTTACGATTTAGGAGCGATTTTATAAAAATTTTTTTAAATTTTGAATTTTTTGGAAAGTGATCATGGATTTCGCTTAGAATGGCTCTAAACCCCTCCGTTTACGATTTAGAAGCGATTTTATAAAAATTTTAAAAATTTTGATTTTTTTGGAAAGTGATCATGGATTTCGCTTAGAATGGCTCTAAACCCCTCCGTTTACGATTTAGGAGCGATTTTATAAAAATTTTTTAAATTTTGAAATTTTTGGAAAGTGATCATGGATTTCGCTTAGAATGGCTCTAAACCCCTCCGTTTACGATTTAGGAGCGATTTTATAAAAATTTTTAAAATTTTGATTTTTTGGAAAGTGATCATGGATTTCGCTTAGAATGGCTCTAAACCCCTCCGTTTACGATTTAGAAGCGATTTTATAAAAATTTTTTAAAATTTTGAATTTTTTGGAAAGTGATCATGGATTTCGCTTAGAATGGCTCTAAACCCCTCCGTTTACGATTTAGGAGCGATTTTATAAAAATTTTAAAAATTTTGATTTTTTGGAAAGTGATCATGGATTTCGCTTAGAATGGCTCTAAACCCCTCCGTTTACGATTTAGGAGCGATTTTATAAAAATTTTTAAATTTTGATTTTTTGGAAAGTGATCATGGATTTCGCTTAGAATGGCTCTAAACCCCTCCGTTTACGATTTAGAGCGATTTTATAAAAATTTTTAAAATTTTGAATTTTTTGGAAAGTGATCATGGATTTCGCTTAGAATGGCTCTAAACCCCTCCGTTTACGATTTAGAAGCGATTTTATAAAAATTTTTTAAAATTTTGATTTTTTGGAAAGTGATCATGGATTTCGCTTAGAATGGCTCTAAACCCCTCCGTTTACGATTTAGGAGCGATTTTATAAAAATTTTTAAAATTTTGAATTTTTTGGAAAGTGATCATGGATTTCGCTTAGAATGGCTCTAAACCCCTCCGTTTACGATTTAGGAAGCGATTTTATAAAAATTTTTAAAAATTTTGATTTTTTTGGAAAGTGATCATGGATTTCGCTTAGAATGGCTCTAAACCCCTCCGTTTACGATTTAGGAGCGATTTTATAAAAATTTTTAAAAATTTTGATTTTTTTGGAAAGTGATCATGGATTTCGCTTAGAATGGCTCTAAACCCCTCCGTTTACGATTTAGGAGCGATTTTATAAAAATTTTTAAAAATTTTGATTTTTTGGAAAGTGATCATGGATTTCGCTTAGAATGGCTCTAAACCCCTCCGTTTACGATTTAGAAGCGATTTTATAAAAATTTTAAAAAATTTTGATTTTTTTGGAAAGTGATCATGGATTTCGCTTAGAATGGCTCTAAACCCCTCGTTTACGATTTAGGAAGCGATTTTATAAAATTTTTAAAATTTTGAATTTTTTGGAAAGTGATCATGGATTTCGCTTAGAATGGCTCTAAACCCCTCCGTTTACGATTTAGAAGCGATTTTATAAAAATTTTTTAAAATTTTGAATTTTTTGGAAAGTGATCATGATTTCGCTTAGAATGGCTCTAAACCCCTCCGTTTACGATTTTAGGAGCGATTTTATAAAAATTTTTTAAAATTTTTGAATTTTTTGGAAAGTGATCATGGATTTCGCTTAGAATGGCTCTAAACCCCTCCGTTTACGATTTAGGAGCGATTTTATAAAAATTTTTTAAAATTTTGAATTTTTGGAAAGTGATCATGGATTTCGCTTAGAATGGCTCTAAACCCCTCCGTTTACGATTTAGGAGCGATTTATAAAAATTTTTAAAAATTTTGAATTTTTTTGGAAAGTGATCATGGATTTCGCTTAGAATGGCTCTAAACCCCTCCGTTTACGATTTAGGAGCGATTTTATAAAAATTTTTTAAAATTTTGAATTTTTTTGGAAAGTGATCATGGATTTCGCTTAGAATGGCTCTAAACCCCTCCGTTTACGATTTAGGAGCGATTTTATAAAAATTTTTAAATTTTGAATTTGTGGAAAGTGATCATTGGATTTCGCTTAGAATGGCTCTAACCCCTCCGTTTACGATTTAGAAGCGATTTTATAAAAAATTTTTAAAAATTTTGATTTTTTTTGGAAAGTGATCATGGATTTGCTTAGAATGGCTCTAAACCCCTCCGTTTACGATTTAGAAGCGATTTTATAAAAATTTTTTTTAAAAAATTTTGATTTTTTTTGGAAATGATCATGGATTTTCGCTCAGAATGGCTCTAAACCCCTCCGTTACGATTTAGAAGCGATTTTATAAAAAATTTTTTAAATTTTGGAATTTTGGAAAGTGATCATGGATTTCGCTTAGAATGGCTCTAAACCCCTCCGTTTACGATTTAGAAGCGATTTTATAAAATTTTAAAAATTTTGATTTTTTTGGAAAGTGATCATTAGCTTATGGCTCTAACTGCGTTACGATAATTCTTTTTATAAAATTTTATAAAATTTTTTTTATTTTTGAAAAAGTGATTACAAATTAAGCTTATTTGGGCTTCTAACTGCTCTGGTTAACGAAATAATCGAGTTTTTATAAAATTTTAAAAAATTTTTTTAAATTTTGAAAAAGTGATTACAAATTAAGCTTATTTAGGCTCTAACTGCTCTGGTTAACGAAATAATCGAGTTTTATAAAATTTTAATAAAAATTTTTTAAATTTTAAAAGTGATTACAAATTAAGCTTATTTAGGCTCTAACTGCTCTGGTTAACGAATAATCGATAATTTTATATTAAAATTTTTTTAAATTTTGAAAAAGTGATTACAAATTAAGCTTATTTAGGCTCTAACTGCTCTGGTTAACGAAAAATCGAGTTTTTTATAAAATTTTAAAATTTAAATTTTGAAAAAGTGATTACAAATTAAGCTTATTTAGGCTCTAACTGCTCTGGTTAACGAAAAATCGAGTTTATAAAATTTTTATAAAATTTTTAAATTTGAAAAAGTGATTACAAATTAAGCTTATTTAGGCTCTAACTGCTCTGGTTAACGAAATAATCGAGTTTTTATAAAATTTTTAATTTTGAAAACAGTGAGTTACAAATATATAGCTTGATTTAGGCCTCTAACTGCCTCTGGGTTAACCGAAAAAATCGAGTTTATAAAAATTTTATAAATTTTGAAAAAGTGATTACAAATTAAGCTTATTTAGGCTCTAACTGCTCTGGTTAACGAATAATCGAGTTTTAATAAAATTTTTATAAATTTATAAATTTTGAAAAAGTGATTACAAATTAAGCTTATTTAGGCTCTAACTGCTCTGGTTAACGAAATAATCGAGTTTTAATAAAATTTTATAAATTTTGAAAATAAAAGTGATTACAAATTAAGCTTATTTAGGCTCTAACTGCTTCTGGTTAACGAAATAATCGAGTTTTTAAATAAAAATTTTAATAAATTTTAATTGAAAAAGTGATTACAAATTAAGCTTATTTAGGCTCTAACTGCTCTGGTTAACGAAATAATCGAGTTTTTAAAATTTTATAAAATTTTTTTAAATTTTGAAAAAGTGATTACAAATTAAGCTTATTTAGGCTCTAACTGCTCTGGTTAACGAAATAATCGAGTTTTATAAAATTTTTAAATTTTGAAAAAGTGATTACAAATTAAGCTTATTTAGGCTCTAACTGCTCTGGTTAACGAAATAATCGAGTTTTAATAAAATTTTATAAATTTTGAAAAAGTGATTACAAATTAAGCTTATTTAGGCTCTAACTGCTCTGGTTAACGAAATAATCGAGTTTTAATAAAATTTTTTAAATTTTGAAAAAGTGATTACAAATTAAGCTTATTTAGGCTCTAACTGCTCTGGTTAACGAAATAATCGAGTTTTTATAAAATTTTATTAAATTTTGAAAAAGTGATTACAAATTAAGCTTATTTAGGCTCTAACTGCTCTGGTTAACGAAATAATCGAGTTTTTATAAAAAAATTTTATAAATTTTGAAAAAAGTGATTACAAATTAAGCTTATTTAGGCCTCTAACTGCTCTGGTTAACGAAATAATCGAGTTTTATAAAAAATTTTATAAATTTTGAAAAAGTGATTACAAATTAAGCTTATTTAGGCTCTAACTGCTCTGGTTAACGAAATAATCGAGTTTTTAATAAAAATTTTTTAATTTTGAAAAAGTGATTACAAATTAAGCTTATTTAGGCTCTAACTGCTCTGGTTAACGAAATAATCGAGTTTTATAAAATTTTATAAATTTTGAAAAAGTGATTACAAATTAAGCTTATTTAGGCTCTACTGCTCTGGTTAACGAATAATCGAGTTTTATAAAATTTTTTAATTTTGAAAAAGTGATTACAAATTAAGCTTATTTAGGCTCTAACTGCTCTGGTTAATCGAAATAATCGAGTTTTTATAAATTTTATTAAATTTTGAAAAAGTGATTACAAATTAAGCTTATTTAGGCTCTAACTGCTCTGGTTAACGAAATAATCGAGTTTTAATAAAATTTTATAAATTTTGAAAAAGTGATTACAAATTAAGCTTATTTAGGCTCTAACTGCTCTGGTTAACGAAATAATCGAGTTTTATAAAATTTTATTAAATTTTGAAAAAGTGATTACAAATTAAGCTTATTTAGGCTCTAACTGCTCTGGTTAACGAAATAATCGAGTTTTATAAAATTTTATAAATTTTGAAAAAGTGATTACAAATTAAGCTTATTTAGGCTCTAACTGCTCTGGTTAACGAAATAATCGAGTTTTATAAAATTTTATAAATTTTGAAAAAGTGATTACAAATTAAGCTTATTTAGGCTCTAACTGCTCTGGTTAACGAAATAATCGAGTTTTATAAATTTAAAATTTTATAAATTTTGAAAAAGTGATTACAATTAAGCTTATTTAGGCTCTAACTGCTCTGGTTAACGAAATAATCGAGTTTTATAAAATTTATAATTTAATTTTGAAAAAGTGATTACAAATTAAGCTTATTTAGGCTCTAACTGCTCTGGTTTAACGAAATAATCGAGTTTTTAATAAAATTTTATAAATTTTGAAAAAGTGATTACAATTAAGCTTATTTAGGCTCTAACTGCTCTGGTTAACGAAATAATCGAGTTTTAATAAAATTTATAAATTTAAATTTTGAAAAAGTGATTACAAATTAAGCTTATTTAGGCTCTAACTGCTCTGGTTAACGAAATAATCGAGTTTTATAAAATTTTAAATTTTGAAAAAGTGATTACAAATTAAGCTTATTTAGGCTCTAACTGCTCTGGTTAACGAAATAAATCGAGTTTTTAATAAAATTTTATAAATTTTGAAAAAGTGATTACAAATTAAGCTTATTTAGGCTCTAACTGCTCTGGTTAACGAAATAATCGAGTTTTAATAAAATTTTATAAATTTTGAAAAAGTGATTACAAATTAAGCTTATTTAGGCTCTAACTGCTCTGGTTAACGAAATAATCGAGTTTTAAATTAAAATTTTTAAATTTTGAAAAAGTGATTACAAATTAAGCTTATTTAGGCTCTAACTGCTCTGGTTAACGAAATAATCGAGTTTTTATAAAATTTTATTAAATTTTGAAAAAGTGATTACAAATTAAGCTTATTTAGGCTCTAACTGCTCTGGTTAACGAAATAATCGAGTTTTAATAAAATTTTATAAATTTTTGAAAAAGTGATTACAAATTAAGCTTATTTAGGCTCTAACTGCTCTGGTTAACGAAATAATCGAGTTTTTAATAAAATTTTATAAATTTTGAAAAAGTGATTACAAATTAAGCTTATTTAGGCTCTAACTGCTCTGGTTAACGAAATAATCGAGTTTTAATAAAATTTTATAAATTTTGAAAAAGTGATTACAAATTAAGCTTATTTAGGCTCTAACTGCTCTGGTTAACGAAATAATCGAGTTTTAATAAAATTTTATAATTTTAATTTTGAAAAAGTGATTACAAATTAAGCTTATTTAGGCTCTAACTGCTCTGGTTAACGAAATAATCGAGTTTTTAATAAAATTTTATTTTAATTTTGAAAAAGTGATTACAAATTAAGCTTATTTAGGCTCTAACTGCTCTGGTTAACGAAATAATCGAGTTTTATAAATAAAATTTTTAATTTTGAAAAAGTGATTACAAATTAAGCTTATTTAGGCTCTAACTGCTCTGGTTAACGAAATAATCGAGTTTTTATAAAATTTTAAAATTTTAAATTTTGAAAAAGTGATTACAAATTAAGCTTATTTAGGCTCTAACTGCTCTGGTTAACGAAATAATCGAGTTTTTATAAAATTTTATAAATTTTGAAAAAGTGATTACAAATTAAGCTTATTTAGGCTCTAACTGCTCTGGTTAACGAAATAATCGAGTTTTATAAAATTTTAAAATTTTTAAATTTTGAAAAAAGTGATTACAAATTAAGCTTATTTAGGCTCTAACTGCTCTGGTTAACGAAATAATCGAGTTTTAATAAAATTTTATAAATTTTGAAAAAGTGATTACAAATTAAGCTTATTTAGGCTCTAACTGCTCTGGTTAACGAAATAATCGAGTTTTTATAAAATTTTATTAAATTTTGAAAAAGTGATTACAATTAAGCTTATTTAGGCTCTAACTGCTCTGGTTAACGAAATAATCGAGTTTTTAATAAAATTTTATTAAAATTTTGAAAAAGTGATTACAAATTAAGCTTATTTAGGCTCTAACTGCTCTGGTTAACGAAATAATCGAGTTTTTATAAAATTTTATAAATTTTAATTTGAAAAAGTGATTACAAATTAAGCTTATTTAGGCTCTAACTGCTCTGGTTAACGAAATAATCGAGTTTTAATAAAATTTTATTAAATTTTGAAAAAGTGATTACAAATTAAGCTTATTTAGGCTCTAACTGCTCTGGTTAACGAAATAATCGAGTTTTATAAAATTTATAAATTTTTTAAATTTTGAAAAAGTGATTACAAATTAAGCTTATTTAGGCTCTAACTGCTCTGGTTAACGAAATAATCGAGTTTTTAATAAAATTTTATAAATTTTGAAAAAGTGATTACAAATTAAGCTTATTTAGGCTCTAACTGCTCTGGTTAACGAAATAATCGAGTTTTATAAAATTTTATAAATTTTATAAATTTTGAAAAAGTGATTACAAATTAAGCTTATTTAGGCTCTAACTGCTCTGGTTAACGAAATAATCGAGTTTTATAAAATTTAAAATTTTATAAATTTTGAAAAAGTGATTACAAATTAAGCTTATTTAGGCTCTAACTGCTCTGGTTAACGAAATAATCGAGTTTTAATAAAATTTTTATAAATTTTGAAAAAGTGATTACAAATTAAGCTTATTTAGGCTCTAACTGCTCTGGTTAACGAAATAATCGAGTTTTATAAAATTTATAAATTTTTAAATTTTGAAAAAGTGATTACAAATTAAGCTTATTTAGGCTCTAACTGCTCTGGTTAACGAAATAATCGAGTTTTAATAAAATTTTTAATTAAATTTTGAAAAAGTGATTACAAATTAAGCTTATTTAGGCTCTAACTGCTCTGGTTAACGAAATAATCGAGTTTTTATAAAATTTTAAATTTTAAATTTTGAAAAAGTGATTACAAATTAAGCTTATTTAGGCTCTAACTGCTCTGGTTAACGAAATAATCGAGTTTTTATAAAATTTTATAAATTTAATTTTGAAAAAGTGATTACAAATTAAGCTTATTTAGGCTCTAACTGCTCTGGTTAACGAAATAATCGAGTTTTATAAATTTATAAATTTTATAAATTTTGAAAAAGTGATTACAAATTAAGCTTATTTAGGCTCTAACTGCTCTGGTTAACGAAATAATCGAGTTTTTATAAAATTTTATTAAATTTTGAAAAAGTGATTACAAATTAAGCTTATTTAGGCTCTAACTGCTCTGGTTAACGAAATAATCGAGTTTTTATAAAATTTTATAAATTTTGAAAAAGTGATTACAAATTAAGCTTATTTAGGCTCTAACTGCTCTGGTTAACGAAATAATCGAGTTTTATAAAATTTTATTAAATTTTGAAAAAGTGATTACAAATTAAGCTTATTTAGGCTCTAACTGCTCTGGTTAACGAAATAATCGAGTTTTTAATAAAATTTTATAAATTTTGAAAAAGTGATTACAAATTAAGCTTATTTAGGCTCTAACTGCTCTGGTTAACGAAATAATCGAGTTTTTATAAAATTTTATAAATTTTGAAAAAGTGATTACAAATTAAGCTTATTTAGGCTCTAACTGCTCTGGTTAACGAAATAATCGAGTTTTTATAAAATTTTTATAAATTTTGAAAAAGTGATTACAAATTAAGCTTATTTAGGCTCTAACTGCTCTGGTTAACGAAATAATCGAGTTTTTAATAAAATTTTATAAATTTTGAAAAAGTGATTACAAATTAAGCTTATTTAGGCTCTAACTGCTCTGGTTAACGAAATAATCGAGTTTTTAATAAAATTTTATAAATTTTGAAAAAGTGATTACAAATTAAGCTTATTTAGGCTCTAACTGCTCTGGTTAACGAAATAATCGAGTTTTAATAAAATTTTATAAATTTTGAAAAAGTGATTACAAATTAAGCTTATTTAGGCTCTAACTGCTCTGGTTAACGAAATAATCGAGTTTTAATAAAATTTTATAAATTTTGAAAAAGTGATTACAAATTAAGCTTATTTAGGCTCTAACTGCTCTGGTTAACGAAATAATCGAGTTTTAATAAAATTTTATAAATTTTGAAAAAGTGATTACAAATTAAGCTTATTTAGGCTCTAACTGCTCTGGTTAACGAAATAATCGAGTTTTTAAATTAAAATTTTATAAATTTTGAAAAAGTGATTACAAATTAAGCTTATTTAGGCTCTAACTGCTCTGGTTAACGAAATAATCGAGTTTTATAAAATTTAAAATTTTATAAATTTTGAAAAAGTGATTACAAATTAAGCTTATTTAGGCTCTAACTGCTCTGGTTAACGAAATAATCGAGTTTTTATAAAATTTTATTAAATTTTGAAAAGTGATTACAAATTAAGCTTATTTAGGCTCTAACTGCTCTGGTTAACGAAATAATCGAGTTTTTAAATTAAAATTTTTTAAATTTTGAAAAAGTGATTACAAATTAAGCTTATTTAGGCTCTAACTGCTCTGGTTAACGAAATAATCGAGTTTTTAATAAAATTTTATAAATTTTGAAAAAGTGATTACAAATTAAGCTTATTTAGGCTCTAACTGCTCTGGTTAACGAAATAATCGAGTTTTATAAAATTTAATTTATAAATTTTGAAAAAGTGATTACAAATTAAGCTTATTTAGGCTCTAACTGCTCTGGTTAACGAAATAATCGAGTTTTTAATAAAATTTTATAAATTTTGAAAAAGTGATTACAAATTAAGCTTATTTAGGCTCTAACTGCTCTGGTTAACGAAATAATCGAGTTTTAATAAAATTTTATAAATTTTGAAAAAGTGATTACAAATTAAGCTTATTTAGGCTCTAACTGCTCTGGTTAACGAAATAATCGAGTTTTTAATAAAATTTTTTAAATTTTGAAAAAGTGATTACAAATTAAGCTTATTTAGGCTCTAACTGCTCTGGTTAACGAAATAATCGAGTTTTTAATAAAATTTTTTAAATTTTGAAAAAGTGATTACAAATTAAGCTTATTTAGGCTCTAACTGCTCTGGTTAACGAAATAATCGAGTTTTTAATAAAATTTTTATAAATTTTGAAAAAGTGATTACAAATTAAGCTTATTTAGGCTCTAACTGCTCTGGTTAACGAAATAATCGAGTTTTAATAAAATTTTATTAAATTTTGAAAAAGTGATTACAAATTAAGCTTATTTAGGCTCTAACTGCTCTGGTTAACGAAATAATCGAGTTTTTATAAAATTTTATAAATTTTGAAAAAGTGATTACAAATTAAGCTTATTTAGGCTCTAACTGCTCTGGTTAACGAAATAATCGAGTTTTTATAAAATTTTATTAAATTTTGAAAAAGTGATTACAAATTAAGCTTATTTAGGCTCTAACTGCTCTGGTTAACGAAATAATCGAGTTTTTAATAAAATTTTTTAAATTTTGAAAAAGTGATTACAAATTAAGCTTATTTAGGCTCTAACTGCTCTGGTTAACGAAATAATCGAGTTTTTATAAAATTTTATAAATTTTGAAAAAGTGATTACAAATTAAGCTTATTTAGGCTCTAACTGCTCTGGTTAACGAAATAATCGAGTTTTTATAAAATTTTTTAAATTTTGAAAAAGTGATTACAAATTAAGCTTATTTAGGCTCTAACTGCTCTGGTTAACGAAATAATCGAGTTTTTATAAAATTTTATAAATTTTGAAAAAGTGATTACAAATTAAGCTTATTTAGGCTCTAACTGCTCTGGTTAACGAAATAATCGAGTTTTTAATAAAATTTTTTAAATTTTGAAAAAGTGATTACAAATTAAGCTTATTTAGGCTCTAACTGCTCTGGTTAACGAAATAATCGAGTTTTTATAAAATTTTATAAATTTTGAAAAAGTGATTACAAATTAAGCTTATTTAGGCTCTAACTGCTCTGGTTAACGAAATAATCGAGTTTTTATAAAATTTTAATTAAATTTTGAAAAAGTGATTACAAATTAAGCTTATTTAGGCTCTAACTGCTCTGGTTAACGAAATAATCGAGTTTTTATAAAATTTTATTTAAATTTTGAAAAAGTGATTACAAATTAAGCTTATTTAGGCTCTAACTGCTCTGGTTAACGAAATAATCGAGTTTTTATAAAATTTTATTAAATTTTGAAAAAGTGATTACAAATTAAGCTTATTTAGGCTCTAACTGCTCTGGTTAACGAAATAATCGAGTTTTTATAAAATTTTATTTAAATTTTGAAAAAGTGATTACAAATTAAGCTTATTTAGGCTCTAACTGCTCTGGTTAACGAAATAATCGAGTTTTTAAATTAAAATTTTTTAAATTTTGAAAAAGTGATTACAAATTAAGCTTATTTAGGCTCTAACTGCTCTGGTTAACGAAATAATCGAGTTTTTATAAAATTTTATAAAATTTTTAATTTGAAAAAGTGATTACAAATTAAGCTTATTTAGGCTCTAACTGCTCTGGTTAACGAAATAATCGAGTTTTTATAAAATTTTATAAATTTTTGAAAAAGTGATTACAAATTAAGCTTATTTAGGCTCTAACTGCTCTGGTTAACGAAATAATCGAGTTTTAATAAAATTTTATAAATTTTGAAAAAGTGATTACAAATTAAGCTTATTTAGGCTCTAACTGCTCTGGTTAACGAAATAATCGAGTTTTTATAAAATTTTATAAATTTTGAAAAAGTGATTACAAATTAAGCTTATTTAGGCTCTAACTGCTCTGGTTAACGAAATAATCGAGTTTTTAATTAAAATTTTTAAATTTTGAAAAAGTGATTACAAATTAAGCTTATTTAGGCTCTAACTGCTCTGGTTAACGAAATAATCGAGTTTTATAAAATTTTATAAAATTTTAAAATTTTGAAAAAGTGATTACAAATTAAGCTTATTTAGGCTCTAACTGCTCTGGTTAACGAAATAATCGAGTTTTAATAAAATTTTATAAATTTTAAATTTTGAAAAAGTGATTACAAATTAAGCTTATTTAGGCTCTAACTGCTCTGGTTAACGAAATAATCGAGTTTTAATAAAATTTTATAAATTTTGAAAAAGTGATTACAAATTAAGCTTATTTAGGCTCTAACTGCTCTGGTTAACGAAATAATCGAGTTTTTATAAAATTTTATAAATTTTGAAAAAGTGATTACAAATTAAGCTTATTTAGGCTCTAACTGCTCTGGTTAACGAAATAATCGAGTTTTTATAAAATTTTATAAAATTTTTTAAATTTTGAAAAAGTGATTACAAATTAAGCTTATTTAGGCTCTAACTGCTCTGGTTAACGAAATAATCGAGTTTTAATAAAATTTTATAAATTTTTAAATTTTGAAAAAGTGATTACAAATTAAGCTTATTTAGGCTCTAACTGCTCTGGTTAACGAAATAATCGAGTTTTAATAAAATTTTATAAATTTTTAATTTTGAAAAAGTGATTACAAATTAAGCTTATTTAGGCTCTAACTGCTCTGGTTAACGAAATAATCGAGTTTTTAATAAAATTTTTTAAATTTTGAAAAAGTGATTACAAATTAAGCTTATTTAGGCTCTAACTGCTCTGGTTAACGAAATAATCGAGTTTTTATAAAATTTTATTAAATTTTGAAAAAGTGATTACAAATTAAGCTTATTTAGGCTCTAACTGCTCTGGTTAACGAAATAATCGAGTTTTTATAAAATTTTATAAATTTTGAAAAAGTGATTACAAATTAAGCTTATTTAGGCTCTAACTGCTCTGGTTAACGAAATAATCGAGTTTTTATAAAATTTTTTAAATTTTGAAAAAGTGATTACAAATTAAGCTTATTTAGGCTCTAACTGCTCTGGTTAACGAAATAATCGAGTTTTTATAAAATTTTATTAAATTTTGAAAAAGTGATTACAAATTAAGCTTATTTAGGCTCTAACTGCTCTGGTTAACGAAATAATCGAGTTTTAATTTATAAAATTTTTTAAATTTTGAAAAAGTGATTACAAATTAAGCTTATTTAGGCTCTAACTGCTCTGGTTAACGAAATAATCGAGTTTTATAAAATTTTATTAAATTTTGAAAAAGTGATTACAAATTAAGCTTATTTAGGCTCTAACTGCTCTGGTTAACGAAATAATCGAGTTTTATAAAATTTTATAAATTTTGAAAAAGTGATTACAAATTAAGCTTATTTAGGCTCTAACTGCTCTGGTTAACGAAATAATCGAGTTTTTATAAATAAATTTTTTAAATTTTGAAAAAGTGATTACAAATTAAGCTTATTTAGGCTCTAACTGCTCTGGTTAACGAAATAATCGAGTTTTTATAAAATTTTAATTTTAAATTTTGAAAAAGTGATTACAAATTAAGCTTATTTAGGCTCTAACTGCTCTGGTTAACGAAATAATCGAGTTTTTATAAAATTTTATAAATTTTTTAAATTTTGAAAAAGTGATTACAAATTAAGCTTATTTAGGCTCTAACTGCTCTGGTTAACGAAATAATCGAGTTTTTATAAAATTTTATAAATTTTTTAATTTTGAAAAAGTGATTACAAATTAAGCTTATTTAGGCTCTAACTGCTCTGGTTAACGAAATAATCGAGTTTTTAATAAAATTTTATAAATTTTGAAAAAGTGATTACAAATTAAGCTTATTTAGGCTCTAACTGCTCTGGTTAACGAAATAATCGAGTTTTTAATAAAAATTTTATAAATTTTGAAAAAGTGATTACAAATTAAGCTTATTTAGGCTCTAACTGCTCTGGTTAACGAAATAATCGAGTTTTTAATAAAATTTTATAAATTTTGAAAAAGTGATTACAAATTAAGCTTATTTAGGCTCTAACTGCTCTGGTTAACGAAATAATCGAGTTTTTAATAAAATTTTATAAATTTTTGAAAAAGTGATTACAAATTAAGCTTATTTAGGCTCTAACTGCTCTGGTTAACGAAATAATCGAGTTTTTAATAAAATTTTATAAATTTTGAAAAAGTGATTACAAATTAAGCTTATTTAGGCTCTAACTGCTCTGGTTAACGAAATAATCGAGTTTTTAATAAAATTTTATAAATTTTGAAAAAGTGATTACAAATTAAGCTTATTTAGGCTCTAACTGCTCTGGTTAACGAAATAATCGAGTTTTTAATAAAATTTTATAAATTTTTGAAAAAGTGATTACAAATTAAGCTTATTTAGGCTCTAACTGCTCTGGTTAACGAAATAATCGAGTTTTTAATAAAATTTTATAAATTTTTGAAAAAGTGATTACAAATTAAGCTTATTTAGGCTCTAACTGCTCTGGTTAACGAAATAATCGAGTTTTTAATAAAATTTTATAAATTTTTGAAAAAGTGATTACAAATTAAGCTTATTTAGGCTCTAACTGCTCTGGTTAACGAAATAATCGAGTTTTTATAAAATTTTATTAAATTTTGAAAAAGTGATTACAAATTAAGCTTATTTAGGCTCTAACTGCTCTGGTTAACGAAATAATCGAGTTTTTAATAAAATTTTATAAATTTTGAAAAAGTGATTACAAATTAAGCTTATTTAGGCTCTAACTGCTCTGGTTAACGAAATAATCGAGTTTTTAATAAAATTTTATAAATTTTGAAAAAGTGATTACAAATTAAGCTTATTTAGGCTCTAACTGCTCTGGTTAACGAAATAATCGAGTTTTTAATAAAATTTTATAAATTTTGAAAAAGTGATTACAAATTAAGCTTATTTAGGCTCTAACTGCTCTGGTTAACGAAATAATCGAGTTTTTATAAAAATTTTATAAATTTTTGAAAAGTGATTACAAATTAAGCTTATTTAGGCTCTAACTGCTCTGGTTAACGAAATAATCGAGTTTTTAATAAAATTTTATAAATTTTTGAAAAAGTGATTACAAATTAAGCTTATTTAGGCTCTAACTGCTCTGGTTAACGAAATAATCGAGTTTTTATAAAATTTTATAAATTTTGAAAAAGTGATTACAAATTAAGCTTATTTAGGCTCTAACTGCTCTGGTTAACGAAATAATCGAGTTTTAATAAAATTTTATAAATTTTGAAAAAGTGATTACAAATTAAGCTTATTTAGGCTCTAACTGCTCTGGTTAACGAAATAATCGAGTTTTAATAAAATTTTATAAATTTTGAAAAAGTGATTACAAATTAAGCTTATTTAGGCTCTAACTGCTCTGGTTAACGAAATAATCGAGTTTTAATAAAATTTTATAAATTTTGAAAAAGTGATTACAAATTAAGCTTATTTAGGCTCTAACTGCTCTGGTTAACGAAATAATCGAGTTTTTATAAAATTTTTTAAATTTTGAAAAAGTGATTACAAATTAAGCTTATTTAGGCTCTAACTGCTCTGGTTAACGAAATAATCGAGTTTTTATAAAATTTTAATTTAAATTTTGAAAAAGTGATTACAAATTAAGCTTATTTAGGCTCTAACTGCTCTGGTTAACGAAATAATCGAGTTTTTATAAAATTTTATAAATTTTGAAAAAGTGATTACAAATTAAGCTTATTTAGGCTCTAACTGCTCTGGTTAACGAAATAATCGAGTTTTTATAAAATTTTATAAATTTTGAAAAAGTGATTACAAATTAAGCTTATTTAGGCTCTAACTGCTCTGGTTAACGAAATAATCGAGTTTTTATAAAATTTTATAAATTTTGAAAAAGTGATTACAAATTAAGCTTATTTAGGCTCTAACTGCTCTGGTTAACGAAATAATCGAGTTTTATAAAATTTTAATTTAAATTTTGAAAAAGTGATTACAAATTAAGCTTATTTAGGCTCTAACTGCTCTGGTTAACGAAATAATCGAGTTTTTATAAAATTTTATAAATTTTAAATTTTGAAAAAGTGATTACAAATTAAGCTTATTTAGGCTCTAACTGCTCTGGTTAACGAAATAATCGAGTTTTTATAAAATTTTATAAATTTTAAATTTTGAAAAAGTGATTACAAATTAAGCTTATTTAGGCTCTAACTGCTCTGGTTAACGAAATAATCGAGTTTTAATAAAATTTTATAAATTTTGAAAAAGTGATTACAAATTAAGCTTATTTAGGCTCTAACTGCTCTGGTTAACGAAATAATCGAGTTTTTATAAAATTTTAATTAAATTTTGAAAAAGTGATTACAAATTAAGCTTATTTAGGCTCTAACTGCTCTGGTTAACGAAATAATCGAGTTTTATAAAATTTTATAAATTTTTTAAATTTTGAAAAAGTGATTACAAATTAAGCTTATTTAGGCTCTAACTGCTCTGGTTAACGAAATAATCGAGTTTTAATAAAATTTTATAAATTTTTAAATTTTGAAAAAGTGATTACAAATTAAGCTTATTTAGGCTCTAACTGCTCTGGTTAACGAAATAATCGAGTTTTAATAAAATTTTATAAATTTTTTAATTTTGAAAAGTGATTACAAATTAAGCTTATTTAGGCTCTAACTGCTCTGGTTAACGAAATAATCGAGTTTTTATAAAATTTTTTAAATTTTGAAAAAGTGATTACAAATTAAGCTTATTTAGGCTCTAACTGCTCTGGTTAACGAAAAAATCGAGTTTTTATAAAATTTTATAAATTTTGAAAAAGTGATTACAAATTAAGCTTATTTAGGCTCTAACTGCTCTGGTTAACGAAATAATCGAGTTTTTATAAAATTTTATAAATTTTGAAAAAGTGATTACAAATTAAGCTTATTTAGGCTCTAACTGCTCTGGTTAACGAAATAATCGAGTTTTTATAAAATTTTTTAAATTTTGAAAAAGTGATTACAAATTAAGCTTATTTAGGCTCTAACTGCTCTGGTTAACGAAATAATCGAGTTTAATAAAATTTTATAAAATTTTTAAATTTTGAAAAAGTGATTACAAATTAAGCTTATTTAGGCTCTAACTGCTCTGGTTAACGAAATAATCGAGTTTTAATAAAATTTTATAAATTTAAAATTTTTTAAATTTTGAAAAAGTGATTACAAATTAAGCTTATTTAGGCTCTAACTGCTCTGGTTAACGAAATAATCGAGTTTTAATAAAATTTTATAAATTTTGAAAAAGTGATTACAAATTAAGCTTATTTAGGCTCTAACTGCTCTGGTTAACGAAATAATCGAGTTTTAATAAAATTTTATAAATTTTGAAAAAGTGATTACAAATTAAGCTTATTTAGGCTCTAACTGCTCTGGTTAACGAAATAATCGAGTTTTTAATAAAATTTTATAAATTTTGAAAAAGTGATTACAAATTAAGCTTATTTAGGCTCTAACTGCTCTGGTTAACGAAATAATCGAGTTTTTAAAAATTTATAATTTTTTAAATTTTGAAAAAGTGATTACAAATTAAGCTTATTTAGGCTCTAACTGCTCTGGTTAACGAAATAATCGAGTTTTTATAAAATTTTATAAATTTTTGAAAAAGTGATTACAAATTAAGCTTATTTAGGCTCTAACTGCTCTGGTTAACGAAATAATCGAGTTTTATAAAATTTTATAAATTTTTTAAATTTTGAAAAAGTGATTACAAATTAAGCTTATTTAGGCTCTAACTGCTCTGGTTAACGAAATAATCGAGTTTTTATAAAATTTTATAAATTTTGAAAAAGTGATTACAAATTAAGCTTATTTAGGCTCTAACTGCTCTGGTTAACGAAATAATCGAGTTTTTAATAAAATTTTATAAATTTTGAAAAAGTGATTACAAATTAAGCTTATTTAGGCTCTAACTGCTCTGGTTAACGAAATAATCGAGTTTTTAATAAAATTTTATAAATTTTGAAAAAGTGATTACAAATTAAGCTTATTTAGGCTCTAACTGCTCTGGTTAACGAAATAATCGAGTTTTTATAAAATTTTATAAATTTTTGAAAAAGTGATTACAAATTAAGCTTATTTAGGCTCTAACTGCTCTGGTTAACGAAATAATCGAGTTTTTAAAAAATTTTATAAATTTTGAAAAAGTGATTACAAATTAAGCTTATTTAGGCTCTAACTGCTCTGGTTAACGAAATAATCGAGTTTTTAAAAAATTTTATAAATTTTTGAAAAAGTGATTACAAATTAAGCTTATTTAGGCTCTAACTGCTCTGGTTAACGAAATAATCGAGTTTTTAATAAAATTTTATAAATTTTGAAAAGTGATTACAAATTAAGCTTATTTAGGCTCTAACTGCTCTGGTTAACGAAATAATCGAGTTTTTATAAAAATTTTATAAATTTTTGAAAAAGTGATTACAAATTAAGCTTATTTAGGCTCTAACTGCTCTGGTTAACGAAATAATCGAGTTTTTAAAATTAAAATTTTATAAATTTTGAAAAGTGATTACAAATTAAGCTTATTTAGGCTCTAACTGCTCTGGTTAACGAAATAATCGAGTTTTTATAAAATTTTTAAATTTTGAAAAAGTGATTACAAATTAAGCTTATTTAGGCTCTAACTGCTCTGGTTAACGAAATAATCGAGTTTTTAATAAAATTTTATAAATTTTGAAAAAGTGATTACAAATTAAGCTTATTTAGGCTCTAACTGCTCTGGTTAACGAAATAATCGAGTTTTTAATAAAATTTATAAATTTTGAAAAAGTGATTACAAATTAAGCTTATTTAGGCTCTAACTGCTCTGGTTAACGAAATAATCGAGTTTTTAATAAAATTTTATAAATTTTGAAAAAGTGATTACAAATTAAGCTTATTTAGGCTCTAACTGCTCTGGTTAACGAAATAATCGAGTTTTAATAAAATTTTATAAATTTTTTGAAAAAGTGATTACAAATTAAGCTTATTTAGGCTCTAACTGCTCTGGTTAACGAAATAATCGAGTTTTTAATAAAATTTTATAAATTTTGAAAAAGTGATTACAAATTAAGCTTATTTAGGCTCTAACTGCTCTGGTTAACGAAATAATCGAGTTTTTATAAAATTTTATAAATTTTGAAAAAGTGATTACAAATTAAGCTTATTTAGGCTCTAACTGCTCTGGTTAACGAAATAATCGAGTTTTAATAAAATTTTATAAATTTTGAAAAAGTGATTACAAATTAAGCTTATTTAGGCTCTAACTGCTCTGGTTAACGAAATAATCGAGTTTTAATAAAATTTTAATTTAAATTTTGAAAAAGTGATTACAAATTAAGCTTATTTAGGCTCTAACTGCTCTGGTTAACGAAATAATCGAGTTTTAATAAAATTTTATAAATTTAATTTGAAAAAGTGATTACAAATTAAGCTTATTTAGGCTCTAACTGCTCTGGTTAACGAAATAATCGAGTTTTATAAAATTTTATAAATTTTGAAAAAGTGATTACAAATTAAGCTTATTTAGGCTCTAACTGCTCTGGTTAACGAAATAATCGAGTTTTTATAAAATTTTATAAATTTTTGAAAAAGTGATTACAAATTAAGCTTATTTAGGCTCTAACTGCTCTGGTTAACGAAATAATCGAGTTTTTATAAAATTTTATAAATTTTGAAAAAGTGATTACAAATTAAGCTTATTTAGGCTCTAACTGCTCTGGTTAACGAAATAATCGAGTTTTATAAATTAAAATTTTTTAAATTTTGAAAAAGTGATTACAAATTAAGCTTATTTAGGCTCTAACTGCTCTGGTTAACGAAATAATCGAGTTTTAATAAAATTTTATAAATTTTAATTTGAAAAAGTGATTACAAATTAAGCTTATTTAGGCTCTAACTGCTCTGGTTAACGAAATAATCGAGTTTTAATAAAATTTTATAAATTTTGAAAAAGTGATTACAAATTAAGCTTATTTAGGCTCTAACTGCTCTGGTTAACGAAATAATCGAGTTTTTATAAAATTTTATAAATTTTGAAAAAGTGATTACAAATTAAGCTTATTTAGGCTCTAACTGCTCTGGTTAACGAAATAATCGAGTTTTTATAAATTTAAAATTTTATAAATTTTGAAAAAGTGATTACAAATTAAGCTTATTTAGGCTCTAACTGCTCTGGTTAACGAAATAATCGAGTTTTTATAAAATTTTATAAATTTTGAAAAAGTGATTACAAATTAAGCTTATTTAGGCTCTAACTGCTCTGGTTAACGAAATAATCGAGTTTTAATAAAATTTTATAAATTTTGAAAAAGTGATTACAAATTAAGCTTATTTAGGCTCTAACTGCTCTGGTTAACGAAATAATCGAGTTTTATAAATTTATAAATTTTTAAATTTTGAAAAAGTGATTACAAATTAAGCTTATTTAGGCTCTAACTGCTCTGGTTAACGAAATAATCGAGTTTTTATAAAATTTTATAAATTTTTTAAATTTTGAAAAAGTGATTACAAATTAAGCTTATTTAGGCTCTAACTGCTCTGGTTAACGAAATAATCGAGTTTTTATAAAATTTTATAAATTTTGAAAAAGTGATTACAAATTAAGCTTATTTAGGCTCTAACTGCTCTGGTTAACGAAATAATCGAGTTTTAATAAAATTTTATAAATTTTGAAAAAGTGATTACAAATTAAGCTTATTTAGGCTCTAACTGCTCTGGTTAACGAAATAATCGAGTTTTTATAAAATTTTATAAATTTTGAAAAAGTGATTACAAATTAAGCTTATTTAGGCTCTAACTGCTCTGGTTAACGAAATAATCGAGTTTTTAATAAAATTTTATAAATTTTGAAAAAGTGATTACAAATTAAGCTTATTTAGGCTCTAACTGCTCTGGTTAACGAAATAATCGAGTTTTATAAAATTTATAATTTTTAAATTTTGAAAAAGTGATTACAAATTAAGCTTATTTAGGCTCTAACTGCTCTGGTTAACGAAATAATCGAGTTTTTATAAAATTTTATAAATTTTAAATTTTGAAAAAGTGATTACAAATTAAGCTTATTTAGGCTCTAACTGCTCTGGTTAACGAAATAATCGAGTTTTTATAAAATTTTATAAATTTTTAATTTTGAAAAAGTGATTACAAATTAAGCTTATTTAGGCTCTAACTGCTCTGGTTAACGAAATAATCGAGTTTTAATAAAATTTTATAAATTTTGAAAAAGTGATTACAAATTAAGCTTATTTAGGCTCTAACTGCTCTGGTTAACGAAATAATCGAGTTTTTAATAAAATTTTATAAATTTTGAAAAAGTGATTACAAATTAAGCTTATTTAGGCTCTAACTGCTCTGGTTAACGAAATAATCGAGTTTTTAATAAAATTTTATTAAATTTTGAAAAAGTGATTACAAATTAAGCTTATTTAGGCTCTAACTGCTCTGGTTAACGAAATAATCGAGTTTTTAATAAAATTTTATAAATTTTTGAAAAGTGATTACAAATTAAGCTTATTTAGGCTCTAACTGCTCTGGTTAACGAAATAATCGAGTTTTTAATAAAATTTTATAAATTTTGAAAAAGTGATTACAAATTAAGCTTATTTAGGCTCTAACTGCTCTGGTTAACGAAATAATCGAGTTTTTAATAAAATTTTATAAATTTTGAAAAAGTGATTACAAATTAAGCTTATTTAGGCTCTAACTGCTCTGGTTAACGAAATAATCGAGTTTTTAATAAAATTTTATAAATTTTGAAAAAGTGATTACAAATTAAGCTTATTTAGGCTCTAACTGCTCTGGTTAACGAAATAATCGAGTTTTAATAAAATTTTATAAATTTTTGAAAAAGTGATTACAAATTAAGCTTATTTAGGCTCTAACTGCTCTGGTTAACGAAATAATCGAGTTTTTATAAAATTTTATTAAATTTTGAAAAAGTGATTACAAATTAAGCTTATTTAGGCTCTAACTGCTCTGGTTAACGAAATAATCGAGTTTTTAATAAAATTTTATAAATTTTGAAAAAGTGATTACAAATTAAGCTTATTTAGGCTCTAACTGCTCTGGTTAACGAAATAATCGAGTTTTTAATAAAATTTTATAAATTTTGAAAAAGTGATTACAAATTAAGCTTATTTAGGCTCTAACTGCTCTGGTTAACGAAATAATCGAGTTTTTAATAAAATTTTATAAATTTTGAAAAAGTGATTACAAATTAAGCTTATTTAGGCTCTAACTGCTCTGGTTAACGAAATAATCGAGTTTTAATAAAATTTTATAAATTTTGAAAAAGTGATTACAAATTAAGCTTATTTAGGCTCTAACTGCTCTGGTTAACGAAATAATCGAGTTTTTATAAAATTTTATAAATTTTGAAAAAGTGATTACAAATTAAGCTTATTTAGGCTCTAACTGCTCTGGTTAACGAAATAATCGAGTTTTAATAAAATTTTATAAATTTTGAAAAAGTGATTACAAATTAAGCTTATTTAGGCTCTAACTGCTCTGGTTAACGAAATAATCGAGTTTTAATAAAATTTTATAAATTTTGAAAAAGTGATTACAAATTAAGCTTATTTAGGCTCTAACTGCTCTGGTTAACGAAATAATCGAGTTTTAATAAAATTTTATAAATTTTGAAAAAGTGATTACAAATTAAGCTTATTTAGGCTCTAACTGCTCTGGTTAACGAAATAATCGAGTTTTAATAAAATTTTATAAATTTTGAAAAAGTGATTACAAATTAAGCTTATTTAGGCTCTAACTGCTCTGGTTAACGAAATAATCGAGTTTTTAATAAAATTTTATAAATTTTTGAAAAAGTGATTACAAATTAAGCTTATTTAGGCTCTAACTGCTCTGGTTAACGAAATAATCGAGTTTTTATAAAATTTTATAAATTTTGAAAAAGTGATTACAAATTAAGCTTATTTAGGCTCTAACTGCTCTGGTTAACGAAATAATCGAGTTTTTAAATAAAATTTTATAAATTTTGAAAAAGTGATTACAAATTAAGCTTATTTAGGCTCTAACTGCTCTGGTTAACGAAATAATCGAGTTTTTAATAAAATTTTATAAATTTTGAAAAAGTGATTACAAATTAAGCTTATTTAGGCTCTAACTGCTCTGGTTAACGAAATAATCGAGTTTTTAATAAAATTTTATAAATTTTGAAAAAGTGATTACAAATTAAGCTTATTTAGGCTCTAACTGCTCTGGTTAACGAAATAATCGAGTTTTTAATAAAATTTTATAAATTTTTGAAAAAGTGATTACAAATTAAGCTTATTTAGGCTCTAACTGCTCTGGTTAACGAAATAATCGAGTTTTTAATAAAATTTTATAAATTTTGAAAAAGTGATTACAAATTAAGCTTATTTAGGCTCTAACTGCTCTGGTTAACGAAATAATCGAGTTTTTATAAAATTTTAAATTTTAAATTTTGAAAAAGTGATTACAAATTAAGCTTATTTAGGCTCTAACTGCTCTGGTTAACGAAATAATCGAGTTTTAATAAAATTTTATAAATTTTAATTTTGAAAAAGTGATTACAAATTAAGCTTATTTAGGCTCTAACTGCTCTGGTTAACGAAATAATCGAGTTTTATAAAATTTTAATTTAAATTTTGAAAAAGTGATTACAAATTAAGCTTATTTAGGCTCTAACTGCTCTGGTTAACGAAATAATCGAGTTTTAATAAAATTTTAATTTAAATTTTGAAAAAGTGATTACAAATTAAGCTTATTTAGGCTCTAACTGCTCTGGTTAACGAAATAATCGAGTTTTTATAAAATTTTATAAATTTTTAAATTTTGAAAAAGTGATTACAAATTAAGCTTATTTAGGCTCTAACTGCTCTGGTTAACGAAATAATCGAGTTTTTATAAAATTTTATAAATTTTGAAAAAGTGATTACAAATTAAGCTTATTTAGGCTCTAACTGCTCTGGTTAACGAAATAATCGAGTTTTAATAAAATTTTATAAATTTTGAAAAAGTGATTACAAATTAAGCTTATTTAGGCTCTAACTGCTCTGGTTAACGAAATAATCGAGTTTTTAAATTTAAAATTTTTTAAATTTTGAAAAAGTGATTACAAATTAAGCTTATTTAGGCTCTAACTGCTCTGGTTAACGAAATAATCGAGTTTTTAATAAAATTTTTTAAATTTTGAAAAAGTGATTACAAATTAAGCTTATTTAGGCTCTAACTGCTCTGGTTAACGAAATAATCGAGTTTTTAATAAAATTTTATAAATTTTGAAAAAGTGATTACAAATTAAGCTTATTTAGGCTCTAACTGCTCTGGTTAACGAAATAATCGAGTTTTTATAAAATTTTATAAATTTTGAAAAAGTGATTACAAATTAAGCTTATTTAGGCTCTAACTGCTCTGGTTAACGAAATAATCGAGTTTTAATAAAATTTTATAAATTTTGAAAAAGTGATTACAAATTAAGCTTATTTAGGCTCTAACTGCTCTGGTTAACGAAATAATCGAGTTTTTTATAAAATTTTAATTTTAAATTTTGAAAAAGTGATTACAAATTAAGCTTATTTAGGCTCTAACTGCTCTGGTTAACGAAATAATCGAGTTTTTAATAAAATTTTATAAATTTTGAAAAAGTGATTACAAATTAAGCTTATTTAGGCTCTAACTGCTCTGGTTAACGAAATAATCGAGTTTTTAATAAAATTTTATAAATTTTGAAAAAGTGATTACAAATTAAGCTTATTTAGGCTCTAACTGCTCTGGTTAACGAAATAATCGAGTTTTTAATAAAATTTTATAAATTTTGAAAAAGTGATTACAAATTAAGCTTATTTAGGCTCTAACTGCTCTGGTTAACGAAATAATCGAGTTTTTATAAAATTTTATAAATTTTGAAAAAGTGATTACAAATTAAGCTTATTTAGGCTCTAACTGCTCTGGTTAACGAAATAATCGAGTTTTATAAAATTTTATAAATTTTGAAAAAGTGATTACAAATTAAGCTTATTTAGGCTCTAACTGCTCTGGTTAACGAAATAATCGAGTTTTTAATAAAATTTTATAAATTTTGAAAAGTGATTACAAATTAAGCTTATTTAGGCTCTAACTGCTCTGGTTAACGAAATAATCGAGTTTTTAATAAAATTTTATTAAATTTTGAAAAAGTGATTACAAATTAAGCTTATTTAGGCTCTAACTGCTCTGGTTAACGAAATAATCGAGTTTTTAATAAAATTTTATAAATTTTGAAAAAGTGATTACAAATTAAGCTTATTTAGGCTCTAACTGCTCTGGTTAACGAAATAATCGAGTTTTTATAAAATTTTAATTTAAATTTTGAAAAAGTGATTACAAATTAAGCTTATTTAGGCTCTAACTGCTCTGGTTAACGAAATAATCGAGTTTTTATAAAATTTTATAAATTTTTGAAAAAGTGATTACAAATTAAGCTTATTTAGGCTCTAACTGCTCTGGTTAACGAAATAATCGAGTTTTTATAAAATTTTATAAATTTTTGAAAAAGTGATTACAAATTAAGCTTATTTAGGCTCTAACTGCTCTGGTTAACGAAATAATCGAGTTTTATAAAATTTTATAAATTTTGAAAAAGTGATTACAAATTAAGCTTATTTAGGCTCTAACTGCTCTGGTTAACGAAATAATCGAGTTTTATAAATTAAAATTTTTTAAATTTTGAAAAAGTGATTACAAATTAAGCTTATTTAGGCTCTAACTGCTCTGGTTAACGAAATAATCGAGTTTTTATAAAATTTTAATTTAAATTTTGAAAAAGTGATTACAAATTAAGCTTATTTAGGCTCTAACTGCTCTGGTTAACGAAATAATCGAGTTTTATAAAATTTATAAATTTTTAAATTTTGAAAAAGTGATTACAAATTAAGCTTATTTAGGCTCTAACTGCTCTGGTTAACGAAATAATCGAGTTTTAATAAAATTTTATAAATTTTTTAAATTTTGAAAAAGTGATTACAAATTAAGCTTATTTAGGCTCTAACTGCTCTGGTTAACGAAATAATCGAGTTTTTATAAAATTTTATAAATTTTTAAATTTTGAAAAAGTGATTACAAATTAAGCTTATTTAGGCTCTAACTGCTCTGGTTAACGAAATAATCGAGTTTTTATAAAATTTTAATTTAAATTTTGAAAAAGTGATTACAAATTAAGCTTATTTAGGCTCTAACTGCTCTGGTTAACGAAATAATCGAGTTTTTATAAAATTTTATAAATTTTGAAAAAGTGATTACAAATTAAGCTTATTTAGGCTCTAACTGCTCTGGTTAACGAAATAATCGAGTTTTTAATAAAATTTTATAAATTTTGAAAAAGTGATTACAAATTAAGCTTATTTAGGCTCTAACTGCTCTGGTTAACGAAATAATCGAGTTTTATAAAATTTTATAAATTTTTAAATTTTGAAAAAGTGATTACAAATTAAGCTTATTTAGGCTCTAACTGCTCTGGTTAACGAAATAATCGAGTTTTTAAATTTAAAATTTTTTAAATTTTGAAAAAGTGATTACAAATTAAGCTTATTTAGGCTCTAACTGCTCTGGTTAACGAAATAATCGAGTTTTTATAAAATTTTATAATTTTTAAATTTTGAAAAAGTGATTACAAATTAAGCTTATTTAGGCTCTAACTGCTCTGGTTAACGAAATAATCGAGTTTTAATAAAATTTTATAAATTTTTTAAATTTTGAAAAAGTGATTACAAATTAAGCTTATTTAGGCTCTAACTGCTCTGGTTAACGAAATAATCGAGTTTTATAAAATTTATAAATTTTTTAAATTTTGAAAAAGTGATTACAAATTAAGCTTATTTAGGCTCTAACTGCTCTGGTTAACGAAATAATCGAGTTTTTAATAAAATTTTATAAATTTTGAAAAAGTGATTACAAATTAAGCTTATTTAGGCTCTAACTGCTCTGGTTAACGAAATAATCGAGTTTTTATAAAATTTTATAAATTTTGAAAAAGTGATTACAAATTAAGCTTATTTAGGCTCTAACTGCTCTGGTTAACGAAATAATCGAGTTTTTAATAAAATTTTATAAATTTTGAAAAAGTGATTACAAATTAAGCTTATTTAGGCTCTAACTGCTCTGGTTAACGAAATAATCGAGTTTTTATAAAATTTTATAAATTTTGAAAAAGTGATTACAAATTAAGCTTATTTAGGCTCTAACTGCTCTGGTTAACGAAATAATCGAGTTTTTAATAAAATTTTATAAATTTTGAAAAAGTGATTACAAATTAAGCTTATTTAGGCTCTAACTGCTCTGGTTAACGAAATAATCGAGTTTTTATAAAATTTTATAAATTTAATTTTGAAAAAGTGATTACAAATTAAGCTTATTTAGGCTCTAACTGCTCTGGTTAACGAAATAATCGAGTTTTTATAAAATTTTATTAAATTTTGAAAAAGTGATTACAAATTAAGCTTATTTAGGCTCTAACTGCTCTGGTTAACGAAATAATCGAGTTTTTATAAAATTTTATAATTTAAATTTTGAAAAAGTGATTACAAATTAAGCTTATTTAGGCTCTAACTGCTCTGGTTAACGAAATAATCGAGTTTTTAATAAAATTTTATAAATTTTGAAAAAGTGATTACAAATTAAGCTTATTTAGGCTCTAACTGCTCTGGTTAACGAAATAATCGAGTTTTTATAAAATTTTATAAATTTTTGAAAAGTGATTACAAATTAAGCTTATTTAGGCTCTAACTGCTCTGGTTAACGAAATAATCGAGTTTTTATAAAATTTTAATTTAAATTTTGAAAAAGTGATTACAAATTAAGCTTATTTAGGCTCTAACTGCTCTGGTTAACGAAATAATCGAGTTTTTATAAAATTTTATAAATTTAATTTGAAAAAGTGATTACAAATTAAGCTTATTTAGGCTCTAACTGCTCTGGTTAACGAAATAATCGAGTTTTTAAATAAAATTTTATAAATTTTTGAAAAAGTGATTACAAATTAAGCTTATTTAGGCTCTAACTGCTCTGGTTAACGAAATAATCGAGTTTTTATAAAATTTTATAAATTTTATTTGAAAAAGTGATTACAAATTAAGCTTATTTAGGCTCTAACTGCTCTGGTTAACGAAATAATCGAGTTTTAATAAAATTTTATAAATTTTGAAAAAGTGATTACAAATTAAGCTTATTTAGGCTCTAACTGCTCTGGTTAACGAAATAATCGAGTTTTTATAAAATTTTAATTAAATTTTGAAAAAGTGATTACAAATTAAGCTTATTTAGGCTCTAACTGCTCTGGTTAACGAAATAATCGAGTTTTTAATAAAATTTTATAAATTTTGAAAAAGTGATTACAAATTAAGCTTATTTAGGCTCTAACTGCTCTGGTTAACGAAATAATCGAGTTTTTATAAAATTTTATAAATTTTTAATTTTGAAAAAGTGATTACAAATTAAGCTTATTTAGGCTCTAACTGCTCTGGTTAACGAAATAATCGAGTTTTTATAAAATTTTATTAAATTTTGAAAAGTGATTACAAATTAAGCTTATTTAGGCTCTAACTGCTCTGGTTAACGAAATAATCGAGTTTTATATAAAATTTTTTAATTTTGAAAAAGTGATTACAAATTAAGCTTATTTAGGCTCTAACTGCTCTGGTTAACGAAATAATCGAGTTTTTATAAAATTTTATAAATTTTGAAAAAGTGATTACAAATTAAGCTTATTTAGGCTCTAACTGCTCTGGTTAACGAAATAATCGAGTTTTTATAAAATTTATAAATTTTTAAATTTTGAAAAAGTGATTACAAATTAAGCTTATTTAGGCTCTAACTGCTCTGGTTAACGAAATAATCGAGTTTTTATAAAATTTTATAAAATTTTTCAATTTGAAAAAGTGATTACAAATTAAGCTTATTTAGGCTCTAACTGCTCTGGTTAACGAAAAATCGAGTTTTTATAAAATTTTTAAATTTTGAAAAAGTGATTACAAATTAAGCTTATTTAGGCTCTAACTGCTCTGGTTAACGAAATAATCGAGTTTTTATAAAATTTTTAAAATTTTGAAAAAGTGATTACAAATTAAGCTTATTTAGGCTCTAACTGCTCTTGGTTAAAACGAAATAATCGAGTTTTAATAAAATTTTATAATTTTTTAAATTTTTGGCAAAGGGATTTACAAATTAAGCTTTATTTAGGCTCTAGCTGCCTCTGGTTAACGAAATAAATCGAGTTTAATAAAATTTTATAATTTGAAAAAGTGTTAAAATTAAGCTATTAGCTCTAACTGCTTGTTACGAAATAGTTTTTAAAAATTTTAAATGAAAATGATACAAATTAAGCTTATTTAGGCTCTAACTGCTCTGGTTAACGAAATAATCGAGTTTTTAAAAAAATTTTATAAATTTTTAAAAAGTGATTACAAATTAAGCTTATTTAGGCTCTAACTGCTCTGGTTAACGAAATAATCGAGTTTTAATAAATTTTGTTAATTTTGAAAAACTGCTCTGGTTAAAATCGGTTTTGATTATAAAAGCTTTTTATAAACTTTTTAATTTTGAAAAAGTGATTAAAATTAAGCTTATTTTAGGCTCTAACTGCTCTGGTTAACGAAATAATCGGAGTTTTTTAAAAAAAAATTTTAAATTTTTAAAAGTGATTAAAATTAAGCTTATTTGGCTCTAACTGCTCTGGTTAACGAAATAATCGAGTTTTAAAAATTTTGTTAATTTTAAAACTGCTCTGGATTAACAAAAATCGGGTTTTTATAAAATTTTATAAATTTTTTTCAATTTTGAAAAAGTGATTACAAATTAAGCTTATTTTAGGCTCTAACTGCTCTGGTTAACGAAAATAATCGAGTTTTTTATAAAATTTTATAAAATTTTTTCAATTTTGAAAAAGTGATTACAAATTAAGCTTATTTAGGCTCTAACTGCTCTGGTTAACGAAATAATCGAGTTTTAAAATATAAATTTTGAAAAAGTGATTACAAATTAAGCTTATTTAGGCTCTAACTGCTCTGGTTAACGAAATAATCGAGTTTTATAAAATTTTATTAAAATTTTATAAATTTTGAAAAAGTGATTTACAAATTAAGCTTATTTAGGCCTCTAACTGCTCTGCGTTAACGAAATAATCGAGTTTTTATAAAATTTTAAAAATTTTATAATTTTGAAAAGTGATTACAAATTAAGCTTATTTAGGCTCTAACTGCTCTGGTTAACGAAATAATCGAGTTTTTATAAAATTTTATAAAATTTTAATAAATTTTGAAAAAGTGATTACAAATTAGCTTATTTAGGCTCTAACTGCTCTGGTTAACGAAATAATCGAGTTTTTATAAATTTTGTTAAATTTTGAAAAAGCTTATTTATTAAGCTTATTTAGGCTCTAACTGCTCTGGTTAACGAAAAAATTGAGTTTTTATAAAATTTTATAAATTTTGAAAAAGTTATTACAAATTAAGCTTATTTAGGCCTCTAACTGCTCTGGTTAACGTAATAATCGAGTTTTAATAAAATTTTATAAATTTTGAAAAAGCGATTACAAATTAAGCTTATTTAGGCTCTAACTGCTCTGGTTAACGAAATAATCGAGTTTAATAATATTTTATAAAATTTTTTAAATTTTGAAAAAGTGATTACAAATTAAGCTTATTTAGGCTCTAACTACTCTGGTTAACGAAATAATCGAGTTTTTATAAAATTTTAAAAATTTTGAAAAAGTGATTACAAGTTAAGCTTATTTAGGCTCTAACTGCTCTGGTTAACGTAATAATCGAGTTTTAATAAAATTTTTTAAATTTTGAAAAAGTGATTACAAATAAAGCTTATTTAGGCTCTAACTGCTCTGGTTAACGAATAATCGAGTTTAATAATATTTTATAAAATTTTTAAATTTTGAAAAAGTGATTACAAATTAAGCTTATTTAGGCTCTAACTGCTCTGGTTAACGAAATAATCGAGTTTTTATAAAATTTTAAAAATTTAAAATTTTTTTTTAAATTTTGAAATAGTGATTACAAGTTAAGCTTATTTAGGCTCTAACTGCTCTGGTTAACGAAATAATCGAGTTTTAATAAAATTTTATAAAATTTTTTTAAATTTTGAAAAAGTGATTACAATTAAGCTTATTTAGGCTCTAACTGCTCTGGTTAACGAAATAATCGAGTTTTTATAAAATTTTAAAATTTTGAAAAAGTGATTACAAGTTAAGCTTATTTAGGTTCTAACTGCTCTGGTTAACGTAATAATCGAGTTTTAATAAAATTTTATAAATTTTGAAAAAGTGATTACAAATTAAGCTTATTTAGGCTCTAACTGCTCTGGTTAACGAAATAATCGAGTTTTTATAAAATTTTATAAAATTTTTTCAATTTGAAAAAGTGATTACAAATTAAGCTTATTTAGGCTCTAATTGCTCTGGTTAACGAAATAATCGAGTTTTTAATAAAATTTTATAAATTTTGAAAAAGTGATTACAAATTAAGCTTATTTAGGCTCTAACTGCTCTGGTTAACGAAATAATCGAGTTTTAATAAAATTTTATAAATTTTGAAAAAGTGATTACAAATTAAGCTTATTTAGGCTCTAACTGCTCTGGTTAACGAAATAATCGAGTTTTTATAAAATTTTATAATTTTTTTTTAAATTTTGAAAAAGTGATTACAAATTAAGCTTATTTAGGCTCTTACTGCTCTGGTTAACGTAATAATCGAGTTTTTATAAAATTTTATAAAATTTTTTCAATTTTGAAAAAGTGATTACAAATTAAGCTTATTTAGGCTCTAACTGCTCTGGTTAACGAAATAATCGAGTTTTATAAAATTTTGTTAATTTTGAAAAAGTGATTACAAATTAAGCTTATTTAGGCTCTAACTGCTCTGGTTAACGAAATAATCGAGTTTTTAAAAAACATTTATAAATTTTTTAAAAGTGATTACAAATTAAGCTTATTTAGGCTCTAACTGCTCTGGTTAACGAAATAATCGAGTTTTTAAAAAACATTTATAAATTTTTTAAAAGTGATTACAAATTAAGCTTATTTAGGCTCTAACTGCTCTGGTTAACGAAATAATCGAGTTTTTAAAAAACATTTATAATTTTTAAAAGTGATTACAAATTAAGCTTATTTAGTCTCTAACTGCTCTGGTTAACGAAATAATCGAGTTTTAATAATATTTTATAAAATTTTTTAAATTTTGAAAAAGTGATTACAAATTAAGCTTATTTAGGCTCTAACTGCTCTGGTTAACGAAATAATCGAGTTTTTATAAAATTTTAAAAATTTTGAAAAAGTGATTACAAGTTAAGCTTATTTAGGCTCTAACTGCTCTGGTTAACGTAATAATCGAGTTTTAATAAAATTTATAAATTTTGAAAAAGTGATTACAAATTAAGCTTATTTAGGCTCTAACTGCTCTGGTTAACGAAATAATCGAGTTTTAATAATATTTTATAAAATTTTTTAAATTTTGAAAAAGTGATTACAAATTAAGCTTATTTAGGCTCTGTTCATATCAATGAACATATTTATTTGCCATCCCTGAGTTCTAAACACAATCCACCCCCAACTTCACAATCTTTTGAGTTTTTAACGAAAAGTTAAGAATAAGACACAGATCGTTTTTCTTATCATCAAAATTTAAATTTTCGTGAAAATTACAAATAAATAAAACTTATTATTTAAATAAAATAAAAAATAAAATATCTTAAATATTTTTAAATATAAAACAAGTGAAAAGAAAACAATTACCCTACAAAACTATAATAAATATTTGTAAAAATAAAATAATAATAAAAATAATATATGAATTCAATAAATATTTAAAATTAAAATAAGTTATTAACCCTAAAATATAATTAAAAATATATATTATAAACTAATATAAAACAAATTAAAATTTAACCTAAAATACTTACCCTAAATTATTATAACCCATAACCTAAAAATAATATTATATATACATACATTTTATACATATATACTTATTCCTTTATGTATTAAATAAACTGGAAATTATAACGTTTTTTTTAAATACATAAAAAAATACTTCTCCTCTTTTTATTTATCCCTAATACCCTTCCCCGCGTAAGTACCCTATCTACCCATCTCCCTCTAAACCCCAAATAAACATTGGTCCTATCGAACCGTCGTGTAAGTGAAACGGCTAATAGAATATACAGTCCATTAAAGAATACCGAAGAAGAAAGTGTTAAAATTGAAGTGTAAAGTGTAAAAGAAGAAAGCTTAACAAGTGTGTTAAAAATTAAAAAATAAAATAAAATTTATAAAACTAAAAACCCACCCTTAAAATCCCAAATAATATAAAAAACTAAAAACAAATAAACAATAATTATAAAAATTATACACAAAATAATAAAAAAAGACAAAGTGCACAAAACAAAATATTTTTTACAAATATACACAAAATGAAAAAATAAAGCTTAAAAATTAGTGTTAATAAACAGAAAGTTAAAAACAAAATATATATTTTTCTCTCAAAACAGACAAAAACAGAAATTAAAAAGAAAATAAATTATAAAATAAAAACTAAATTGTGAAAATTTTACAAAAATTAAAAAAGAAAGAGAACAGTGTAAAAATTAAAAGCAAAAAACAACAAACATACAAATTTTTACAAAATACAGTGCAGACAAAAATTTTATTTTAAAATTAATTTTAAATATAAAATAAAAATAAATATTGTGTAAATAAAAATTAAAAAATAAAATTTTAATAATAATTTGAAATACCCACAGAATAAAAAAGATTAAAACACAAAATAATAAAAAACAATACATATTACATACGCTGTATGTTTAACAAAATATAAAAATAAAAATAATACAAAAAACAACAAAATTTTTGCAATAAATATATACAAAAATAATATATATATATATATATATATTATATATATATATATATATATATATATATATATATATATATATATATATATATATATATATATATATAATATATATATATATATATATATATATATATATATATTAACAATCAAAAACCCAAAAAACATTGTTCAAAATAAAACTAAAAAATAAGAAATTAATAAACAAAAAACACTAACAAAATATACACACGTTCAAACACACAAAACCCAGCTTACACTTTACAACAACAACACACATTAACTTACAAAGCGGGAAGAAGGTTTAAAGAGGAATTAACAACACAAGAGAATTTACATTTTTTGTTTTGTTTTCTCTTGTGAAGGTTTGTACCCTACCCCCAGCAAACAAGGTAAGTGTAAATTTTTACATTTACTAATAAAGTTTAAATTTCCTATTTTTTTCAAATAATATTAGTTCTATATTTCAAGCAATACAATATAAAAACATTTTCTATTTACCCTACCCACCCTACACAAAGAATCTTCGAAATATTTTTATATATTGCTTGAGATTAACTAATATTACCACCCAAATTGTGTTACTTACACATTTACATACAAAAGACCCAATAGGAAATTTCTGTTTGCTGTAATATATTTTTTATACATATTTGTAAATTTTTAAACACAAAATGTCGCATTTAGAATCTTTGGCCGCCACTTTAATGCGATACATCCAAATGGATTTAGAGTCATTTGATGAAGACTATCGCTCTTCCCCGGAAAGTTTTCAGTCTCTACCCGCACTCAAGTTTAGGAAACGCGAGTTAAGTGAATTATGGTCTAAAATAGATCACAAGTACACACAAATTAAAGAATCGCCTGAATTAATTGACCCAAAGAAGGCAGAAGAAATTAATTTAACGGAAATTGTACACAATGTTAGATCTGCAAGACATTTTTACAGGACGAGTATGATCGCAATTGATGAATCAATTGCGGAAATTTCAAAAGCGAACGAAAATCGACCCTCACTACCCGAACCCACACAACCCAACAATTCCGTAGCCTTCAATGTACCCCCTTGCGATATGCCCACATTCAATGGCGATTTTAAAACATGGGCATCATTCCGGATCTCTTCAAGGCCATTTATGGTAACAATACCCGCTTAAGTGGAGTTGAAAAACTCTTTTATCTTAAGCAAAAGACAAGCGGCGAAGCCAAAGAAATAGTCGACAACGCACCCTTGACAAATGATGGCTTTCATATTGCGTGGACCCAACTCGTCTCTCAATTTGAGAACAAACGAATGCAAATAAATGCGCAATTAAAAACCCTTTTTAATTTACCCTCAGTAAGCACCATGTGTAGTGCTTCCATAAGAAAGCTTCAAAGAAAGATAAATTGCTGTATTGCGAATTTAAATTCATTAGATATAGATACGGATAATTGGGATCCTATCTTTATATATCTTTGTTCAACAAAACTACCCAAAGAAACTCGAAGAGAATTTGAGAAAACTCTTGAAGATAGTGCAGAAATGCCGTCGTGGTTGACTCTAGATATATTCTTAACAAACACGTTTAAAGAATTAACGTCTGTTAATGATGTCTTAGAGTCGAATATTAACCCGAACCCTAACACCCACCCTAAACCCAAACAATTTACCCAAAATAACTACAATTTTGATAGAAGAGCTAAAGCTTTTCATAATGTAACACATTCTGTAAATAGAACTTACCCGAACACTAATTCTCAAGAAAGAAAATTCTCTAACACCACCCAAATACCCAATTCAGTATGCAGAATAAAACAAATACCCAATTCACCCAAGATAAACCCGATGGGTCTATTTGTAAATTCTGTAAGAAGAATCATACCCTCAGAGAATGTTCGGCATTTCAAAACTTTAAGTTTAAATGAGAGAATAGAATTTGTGAAAAGGAATGGAATATGTTACAATTGTTTAGCTATTGGCCATGTATTAAAAGATTGTCATAGCACATTTACATGTAGATATTGCGGCGGCAAACATAATTCAATTTTGCACAAACCCAACTCTAACCCTAACCCACAAGTTGACAACACCCAACCCTCAACATCACACAACGCAGTACAGTCTTTCTCAACCCATACCCAATCAAGCAAACCCATTTTAGATGACAGAACTAAATTATTAGGAACAGCTGTTCTGAATGTTGAAGTTCAGGGAGAATTGTTTCTAGCCAGAGCGCTTATTGACCCAGCTTCAGACTTCTCATTTATCACAGATAAACTGAGAAGGAAGCTACACTTACCCACAACACCAATAGTTGCCGAAATTTCCGGGATAAATGAAATTGTTTCAGCCCGATCCAATAAACTATGTCAAGTTTTAATACGCTCAAATACCCAAGACAAATTTAAATTGAATATCCAAGCAATAGTTGTTAAAACTCTTACCAAAAATTTACCCACCCAAAATTTTAACCCTACCCTAATTAAAGACTTGGGAAATATTCAATTAGCTGACCAAAAATTCTATGAAAGTCGGCCTATTGACTTTATAATTGGCAGCGATTTTTACCCGCAAATTTTGAGATCTGGAGTAAGAAAAGACTTACTTAACACTTTAATAGCTCAGGAAACTGAGTTTTGGCTGGATTTTAACAGGACCTGTTCAGAATTTGAAAAAACACCCAACCCTTAGTTTCTTATTTCAGTTCTGTTACGCTTGATAAAGTTTTAACGAAATTCTGGAAAATCGAGGATATACCCACCCAACCCGAAGTTTCAGACGAAAGTTCTTTGTGTGAAGAATCTTTTAAGACCACTACCCGTCGATTGTCGAATGGCCGTTATCAAGTTAATCTTCCATTTCGATACCCACCCGTTGAGTTAGGAAACTCTAGACACATTGCTATGGCTCAATTCTTACGGAATGAGAAAAGTTTGATGAAAAAGCCTGAACTTAAAATGGAATATGATAACGTGCTACAAGAATATATCGACTTAGGTCATATGAAACAAGTTAAATATAACCCAAATATTCCTCCAGATACCCATTATTATTTACCCCATCACGCTGTTGTAAAACTTGATCGTGTTACGACAAAAGTTCGAATTGTTTTTAATGCTTCTAGCAAAACATCGAACAGCAACAGTCTCAATGATACGCTACATATTGGACCCACCCTACAACAAGATTTAGTTGTATTGATCTTGAAATGGCGCCTTTATAAAATAGTTTATAATGCCGACATTGAGAAAATGTATTGGCAAATTTTATTAAACCCTACCCACACTCCATATCAACGAATATTATTCCGTAAAAGCGTCAATGAACCCATTCAAGATTTTGAACTGCAAACAGTCACATTTGGTGTAAATTGTGCACCATATTTGGCTATTAGAACCCTACACGAATTAGCCAAAGACATTCAAAATACCCACCCTATCGCTTCACAAATATTGCGAAATAACATGTATGTAGACGATGTCTTAGCCGGAGCTCACACTGTTGAAGAAGCTAAAAGTGCTCAAACACAATTGATCTCGGCTCTTGACTCTGCTGGTTTTCCTTTAAGAAAGTGGATTTCCAATACTAAACCACTTACCCAAAGATCATTTACTTGATGCTGATTTACTCACCCTACCCGAATCAAATAATGCTAAAACATTAGGCATTCGCTGGAATGCAACAGAAGACATGTTCTTTTTTAATGTACCCTTAATTGAAAGGAAATCAGCATACACAAAGCGAACTGTTTTATCAGATATCGCTCGTCTTTTTGACCCAGCTGGTTGGCTAGCTCCAATTGTTATATCTGCCAAGATTATAATGCAGCAAATTTGGCAGGATAATACAGCTTGGGATGAATGTCTTAACCCACTCACTCTAACAAAATGGCAAAAGTTTTTGCAGTTCTACGATGATATTAATAAAATTCGTATTCCAAGATGGATTAACTTTTCACCTTCAACAAAAATTGAATTTCATAGCTTTTCAGATGCTTCTGAAAAAGCATACTGTGCATGTTTATATGCACGAGTAACACCCATAAGCGGACCTATTTCCGTAACCCTACTCTTCGCAAAGACGAGAGTTGCGCCTATCAAAGTAATCTCGTTACCAAGACTAGAACTTTGTGGTGCAGTGTTGTTGGCAAACATGACACACAATTTGCTCACCCAACTCAACCTAAACCCTCAGAAAACTTATTTCTGGACCGACTCATCTATAGTTTTAGCTTGGCTCAACAAATCACCCAATTCATGGAAACACATTTGTAGCAAACCGAGTTTCTACAATAACCCAAACTGTCGGCGTTGAAAATTGGAAACATGTGTCATCAAACGATAATCCTGCCGATGTTGCTAGCCGAGGATGTAATGCCGATGAGTTGGTAAAAAATACATTATGGTGGAATGGACCGTCATGGTTGAAAGAACCCGAATTTAAATGGCCAACAACACATACACAATATGTAACTCAGGCTGAAGCAAAAGTTAGTCAATCGTTTGCTATGAACGTTAATACCCACCCTTCCTTGGATAATACGAATAATGAAAACCCAGACATATTATCAAGATTTTCAAAATTGTCAAATGCTTTACGAGTAATGACATACGTCTATCGAATTTGTGACCGCGCATCTTATAACCCGAAGAAATACAATTCGAAATGATAGAATTATTCTTGATCGAAATAACTCACCACTAGTCAATGAGAGACTAAATTTATTATTAACCCACCCAAGTATTGAACTTGATGCGACGGAAATAAAATATACACGTGATAGACTTATTATTCTTTGTCAGATAAATTATTACAAGGATGAATATAATTCTCTGAAAAGAAATAACCCGATACCCCAACAAAAGTAACCTACTCACCCTAACCCCATTTTTAGATTCTACAAATATACTGCGTGCAAATGGTCGATTAGCAAACTCCACAGTTTGTCCTATTCTGAAAGACACCCTATCTTACTACCCTATAAAAGTACGTTTGCTAAATTACTCACCCAACACGTCCACTTGGTAACCCTGCATGGTGGAAATCAACTTATGTTGAGATAATCCGATCTGGATATTGGATTCCAAAACTAAAGAATCTAATTAGCAACATTATTAATAAATGTACAGTGTGCATAAAATATAGGAAATAGGCAAACAACCCAGTTTATGGCGGCATTGCCACCAGAAAGAACCCAAATAACGAGGGCCTTTATGAATGTTGGTGTTGATTTTGCAGGGCCATTTGACATTAAAGCATATAGTGGCAGAACATGTAAAATAACAAAAGGTTACGTTTGTATTTTTGTTTGCTTTGCAACAAAAGCTATCCACTTGGAGCCAACATCTGATTTGTCTACCCTAGCCTTTATGGCAGCCTTTGCTCGATTTTTTCGAGGCGGGGATGTCCTGTCGCCATTTACTCGGACAATGGAACTAATTTCATAGGAGCTAGTAAACTATTGAAGAAGGAGCGACAGGAATTTATGAAACAGTTAAAAGGATCTGTTGTTTCCACTGACAGTTTTCAGAATTTGACGTGGCATTTCATACCCCCAGGAGCACCACACATGGGTGGTTTATGGGAAGCAGGAGTAAAAAGCTTTAAGGCTCATATGAAAAAACTGAATACGCCTCAAATACACATTTGAAGAACTGGCTACACTCCTTGCTAGAATTGAAGGATGTTTAAACTCGAGACCCTTAAGCCCGTCAAGTGAAAACCCTCAAGATCTCAACCCTTTAACCCCCGGTCACTTTTTAATTGGCTCACCCATTCTTACCCCTGCAGAACCCGACACAAGCCATGATAATATAACCCTGGCAAACAGATGGCAAAAGTTAAAGATTCAACATCATAACTTTTGTAAAAGGTGGAAAGATGAGTATCTAAAAGAGCTCCATAAAAGATACAAGTGGAAAAACCCTACCCGAGAAGTTAAAGTTGATGATATTGTAATAATTAGACAAGATAACCTATCACCAAATGAATGGTTACTTGGTCGTATTATCAGAACTTACCCAGGTTCTGACGGAAGAAGTAGAGTTGTTGACTTACAGACTTCACTGGGACTCTAACTCGACCAATTACAAAGATAGTAGTATTACCCACTAACTAATCTAATTTTAACTCATACCCTAACCATTATTCAATATCATTCATTATTTTAACTAACCACCCTACCTAACACAATTTAGTTAATAACCCCAATTCACCCTAACACACTAACTCATTAATAACATTTCATGTTTATCCCATATATTTTATTTCATTTACACAGAATGGCTCCTATCCAAACAGGCTTCAGGTTTAAAAGGTTTTGGCCGCTGTAATGAACGCCCAAACAATAAGAACGGTTCCCGTTTCAAAGGAAGTCATAGATAACAATACCGTAACCCAAACAGTAAGGCATCATTTTGGTTGTGGCATCTGTCAAGCAGACCATCGGCTAGTCAATTGTCTTTAATTGCTCAGGACTCTACCCTTGGCTGGCTGGTGATGGGATCTTTTACCCAATAACCCTCAACAACAAGTTGTCTGGCCCGGGAGAATGTTCATATCAATGAACATATTTATTTGCCATCCCTGAGTTCTAAACACAATCCACCCCCAACTTCACAATCTTTTGAGTTTTTAACGAAAAGTTAAGAATAAACACAGATCGTTTTTGAAAATCGAAAGCTCACTCGTCTTCCTTATAAAAAATTTAAAGTTTTTTGAAATTACAAATAATATAAAATTATTGAAATTAAATAAATAAAAATAAAATATCTTAAACAAAGTTTTTAAATATATAAAAATAAAAAAAAAAATTATTATAAACTAAATAAAATAAATTTGAAAATAAAATAATAATAAAATTAGTTAATAATATCTGAATAAATAAATACTAAAATTAAAATAACTTATTAACCCTAAAATATAATTAAAATAAATATTATGAACTAATAAAACAAATTAAAATAAAATCTAAAATACTTACCCTAAATTTTATAACCCATAACCTAAAAATAATATTATATATACATACATTTTGTACATATATACTTATTCCTTTATATATTCAATAAACTTAAATTTATAACGTTTTTTTTAAAAAAATACATAAAAAATACTTCTCCTCTTTTTATTTATCCCTAATACCCTTCCCCGCGTAAGTACCCTATCTACCCATCTCCCTCTAACCCCCAAATAAACACAGTGAAAATGTGTATTTTCAGTGAAAATGTGTGTATTTTCAGTGAAAATGTGTATTTTCAGTGAAAATGTGTATTTTCAGTGAAAATGTGAATTTTCAGTGAAATTGTGTATTTTCAGTGAAAATGTGAATTTTAATGAAATTATGTATTTTCCGTGAAAATGTGTATTTTCAGTGAAAATGTGTATTTTCAGTGAAAATGTGTATTTTCAGTGAAAATGTGTATTTTCAGTGAAAATGTGTATTTTCAGTGAAAATGTGTATTTTCAGTGAAAATGTGTATTTTCAGTGAAAATGTGTATTTTCAGTGAAAATGTGTATTTTCAGTGAAAATGTGTATTTTCAGTGAAAATGTGTATTTTCAGTGAAAATGTGTATTTTCAGTGAAAATGTGTATTTTCAGTGAAAATGTGTATTTTCAGTGAAAATGTGTATTTTCAGTGAAAATGTGTATTTTCAGTGAAAATGTGTATTTTCAGTGAAAATGTGAATTTTCAGTGAAATTGTGTATTTTCAGTGAAAATGTGTATTTTCAGTGAAAATGTGTATTTTCAGTGAAAATGTGTATTTTCAGTGAAAATGTGTATTTTCAGTGAAAATGTGAATTTTCAGTGAAATTGTGTATTTTCAGTGAAAATGTGAATTTTCAGTGAAATTGTGTATTTTCAGTGAAAATGTGAATTTTAATGAAATTATGTATTTTCCGTGAAAATGTGTATTTTCAGTGAAAATGTGTTTTCAGTGAAAATGTGTATTTTCAGTGAAAATGTGTATTTTCAGTGAAAATGTGTATTTTCAGTGAAAATGTGTATTTTCAGTGAAAATGTGAATTTTCAGTGAAAATGTGAATTTTCAGTGAAATTGTGTATTTTCAGTGAAAATGTGAATTTTAATGAAATTATGTATTTTCAGTGAAAATGTGCATTTTCAGTGAAAATGTGAATTTTCAGTGAAATTATGTATTTTCAGTGAAAATGTGAATTTTCAGTGAAAATGTGAATTTTCAGTGAAAATGTGAATTTTCAGTGAAAATGTGAATTTTCAGTGAAAATGTGAATTTTCAGTGAAAATGTGTATTTTCAGTGAAAGTGTGAATTTTCAGTGAAAATGTGAATTTTCAGTGAAAATGTGAATTTTCAGTGAAAATGTGAATTTTCAGTGAAAATGTGAATTTTCAGTGAAAATGTGAATTTTCAGTGAAAATGTGAATTTTCAGTGAAAATGTGAATTTTCAGTGAAAATGTGAATTTTCAGTGAAAATGTGAATTTTCAGTGAAAATGTGAATTTTCAGTGAAAATGTGAATTTTCAGTGAAAATGTGAATTTTCAGTGAAAATGTGAATTTTCAGTGAAAATGTGAATTTTCAGTGAAAATGTGAATTTTCAGTGAAAATGTGAATTTTCAGTGAAAATGTGAATTTTCAGTGAAAATGTGAATTTTCAGTGAAAATGTGAATTTTCAGTGAATATGTGAATTTTCAGTGAATATGTGAATTTTCAGTGAAAATGTGAATTTTCAGTGAAAATGTGAATTTTCAGTGAAAATGTGAATTTTCAGTGAAAATGTGAATTTTCAGTGAAAATGTGAATTTTCAGTGAAAATGTGAATTTTCAGTGAAAATGTGAATTTTCAGTGAAAATGTGAATTTTCAGTGAATATGTGAATTTTCAGTGAAAATGTGAATTTTCAGTGAAAATGAGAATTTTCAGTGAAAATGAGAATTTTCAGTGAAAATGAGAATTTTCAGTGAAAATGAGAATTTTCAGTGAAAATTTGAATTTTCAGTGAAAATGTGAATTTTCAGTGAAAATGTGAATTTTCAGTGAAAATTTGAAATTTTCAGTGAAAATTTGAAATTTTCAGTGAAAATTTGAAATTTTCAGTGAAAATTTGAAATTTTCAGTGAAAATTTGAAATTTTCAGTGAAAATGTGAATTTTCAGTGAAAATATGAATTTTCAGTGAAAATGTGAATTTTCAGTGAAAATATGAATTTTCAGTGAAAATATGAATTTTCAGTGAAAATGTGAATTTTCAGTGAAAATATGAATTTTCAGTGAAAATGTGAATTTTCAATGAAAATTTGAAATTTTCAGTGAAAATGTGAATTTTCAATGAAAATTTGAAATTTTCAGTGAAAATGTGAATTTTCAATGAAAATTTGAAATTTTCAGTGAAAATGTGAATTTTCAATGAAAATTTGAAATTTTCAGTGAAAATGTGAATTTTCAGTGAAAATGTGAATTTTCAGTGAAAATGTGAATATTCAGTGAATATGTGAATTTTCAGTGAAAATGTGAATTTTCAGTGAAAATGTGAATTTTCAGTGAAAATGTGAATTTTCAGTGAAAATGTGAATTTCAGTGAAAATGTGAATTTTCAGTGAAAATGTGAATTTTCAGTGAAAATGTGAATTTTCAGTGAAAATGTGAATTTTCAGTGAAAATGTGAATTTTCAGTGAAAATGTGAATTTTCAGTGAATGTGAATTTTCAGTGAAAATGTGAATTTTCAGTGAAAATGTGAATTTTTTAGTGAAAATGTGAATTTTCAGTGAAAATGTGAATTTTTTAGTGAAAATGTGAATTTTTTAGTGAAAATGTGAATTTTTTGAAAATGTGAATTTTTTAGTGAAAATGTGTATTTTTTAGTGAAAATGTGAATTTTTTAGTGAAAATTTGAATTTTCCGTAAAAATTTGCATTTTCAGTAAAAATGTGAATTTTTCAGTGAAAATGTGAATTTTCAGTGAAAATTTCAAGTTTTCAGTGAAAATGTGAATTTTCAGTGAATATGTGAATTTTCAGTGAATATTGTGAATTTTCAGTGAAAATTGTGAATTTTCAGTGAAAATGTGAATTTTCAGTGAAAATTGTGAATTTTCAGTGAAAATTTGAATTTTCAGTGAAAATTGTGAATTTTCAGTGAAAATGTGAATTTTCAGTGAAAATTGTGAATTTTCAGTGAAAATGTGAATTTTCAGTGAAAATGTGAATTTTCAGTGAAAATTGTGAATTTTCAGTGAAAATTGTGAATTTTCAGTGAAAATTGTGAATTTTCAGTGAAAATTGTGAATTTTCAGTGAAAATTGTGAATTTTCAGTGAAAATGTGAATTTTCAGTGAAAATTGTGAATTTTCAGTGAAAATGTGAATTTTCAGTGAAAATGTGAATTTTCAGTGAAAATGTGAATTTTCAGTGAAAATTGTGAATTTTCAGTGAAAATGTGAATTTTCAGTGAAAATTGTGAATTTTCAGTGAAAATGTGAATTTTCAGTGAAAATTGTGAATTTTCAGTGAAAATGTGAATTTTCAGTGAAAATTGTGAATTTTCAGTGAAAATGTGAATTTTCAATGAAAATTTGAAATTTTCAGTGAAAATGTGAATTTTCAGTAAAAATGTGAATTTTCAGTGAAAATGTGAATTTTCAGTGAAAATGTGAATTTTTTAGTGAAAATGTGAATTTTTTAGTGAAAATGTGAATTTTTTAGTGAAAATGTGAATTTTCAGTGAAAATGTGAATTTTTTAGTGAAAATGTGAATTTTTAGTGAAAATTTGAATTTTCCGTAAAAATTTGCATTTTCAGTAAAAATTTGAATTTTTCACATAAATGTTACTTCATAACTTTTTCGTAACAACCATTTAAAACCGACATTATGGTGTAGAGTACTACATAGTCGGCTTTTAACGGCCATAACATGCTCACGTGTTATGTTAACTTTAGTTTAAACATTTTTTTACTTAAATTTGTCACTTTTTAACAATTTCATTATAACCTAAAAATTGTTGTTGTTGTTGTAAACAATTGTTAAAAATATTTCTCGACAAATTTATTTTTAACGAGATTTTTCACTAAATAATTTTTAATAAAAGTGAATTATAAAAAAATAGAGCGAAACTATCCGTTAACAACTTTGAACGTGAATTTAGAAAAATAAATTACAAAAAATCTATTTTTTAACAAAAAAATATTAAAACTTTTCATATTTTTTTATGGTGAATGTTAAGTACTCATCATAACGTCACGGAGATATATTTCACACACAAACATTTCATTTTGACGAAATAAAAAAAAATACAAAAAAAATAATAAAAATAAATAAAATTTTTTTTATTTTTTAGAATTTTCCAATACAGTGAGTAACAAAATTGAGCAAGTTTTACGTAGAATTATTTGGGAAATAATTGTTAATGGATAGAATTTTTAAAATTTATATTCAGGTCTCAGGCAAAGAGTTATAAATGATTTTGTGAAAAATAGACAATAATTAATATCAATCATACGTCCCCATAAGGGAAATTTTAAAATGCTGTAAATATGACAAATGAAGAGATTTTTGAAAGGTTTTTCGGGGGGAATAATAAAGTGAATTTGCTTAATATTTTGAGCTAGAAATCGAATTAGGAGTTGGTTATATAATGTCTAAATTTTCAGTACTTTAAAAGGGACTTTTCTCTTCCACTATCTTCATGTATTTATAATGTATTTATACCTACTGGATTGGTGTATTATGCGAATGGTGTAGAAAACAGTTTTAGTATTTTGACTTACAATC
>PYHX02000330.1:40000-42500 GCA_004302925.2 Cochliomyia hominivorax | reverse complement strand
AATATAATATAATATAATATAATATAATATAATATAATATAATATAATATAATATAATATAATATAATATAATATAATATAATATAATATAATATAATATAATATAATATAATATAATATAAATAATATAATATAATATAATATAATATAATATAATATAATATATATATAATATAATATAATATAATATAATATAATATAATATAATATAATATAATATAATATAATATAATATAATATAATATAATATAATATAATATAATATAATATAATATAATATAATATAATATAATATAATATAATATAATATAATATAATATAATATAATATAATATAATATAATATAATATAATATAATATAATATAATATAATATAATATAATATAATATAATATAATATAATATAATATAATATAATATAATATAATATAATATAATATAATATAATATAATATAATATAATATAATAATATAATATAATATAATATAATATAATATAATATAATATAATATATATAATATAATATATAATATAATATAATATAATATAATATAATATAATATAATATAATATAATATAATATATAATATAATATAATATAATATAATATAATATAATATAATATAATATAATATAATATAATATAATATAATATAATATAATATAATATAATATAATATAATATAATATAATATAATATAATATAATATAATATAATATAATATAATATAATATAATATAATATAATATAATATAATATAATATAATATAATATAATATAATAATATAATATAATATAATATAATATAATATAATATAATATAATATAATATAATATAATATAATATAATATAATATAATATAATATAATATAATATAATATAATATAATATAATATAATATAATATAATATAATATAATATAATATAATATAATATAATATAATATAATATAATATAATATAATATAATATAATATAATATAATATATAATATAATATAATATAATATAATATAATATAATATAATATAATATAATATAATATAATATAATATAATATAATATAATATAATATAATATAATATAATATAATATATATATATAATATAATATAATATAATATAATATAATATAATATAATATAATATAATATAATATAATATATAATATAATATAATATAATATAATATAATATAATATAATATAATATAATATAATATAATATAATATAATATAATATAAATAATATAATATAATATATATAATATAATATAATATAATATAATATAATATAATATAATATAATATAATATAATATAATATAATATAATATAATATAATATAATATAATATAATATAATATAATATAATATATAATATATATATATAATATAATATAATATAATATAATATAATATAATATAATATAATATAATATAATATAATATAATATAATATAATATAATATAATATAATATAATATAATATAATATAATATAATATAATATAATATAATATAATATAATATAATATAATATAATATAATATAATATAATATAATATAATATAATATAATATAATATATATATAATATAATATAATATAATATAATATAATATAATATAATATAATATAATATAATATAATATAATATATAATATAATATAATATAATATAATATAATATAATATAATATAATATAATATATAATATAATATAATATAATATAATATAATATAATATAATATAATATAATATAATATAATATAATATATATAATATAATATAATATAATATAATATAATATAATATAATATATATATAATATAATATAATATAATATAATATAATATAATATAATATAATATAATATAATATAATATAATATAATATAATATAATATAATATAATATAATATAATATAATATAATATAATATAATATAATATAATATAATATATATATAATATAATATAATATATATAATATAATATAATATAATATAATATAATATAATATAATATAATATAATATAATATAATATAATATATAATATAATATAATATAATATAATATAATATAATATAATATAATATAATATATATAATATAATATAATATAATATAATATAATATAATATAAATATATATAATATAATATAATATAATATAATATAATATAATATAATATAATATAATATAATATAATATAATATAATATAATATAATATAATATAATATAATATAATATAATATAATATAATATATAATATAATATAATATAATATAATATAATATAATATAATATAATATAATATAATATAATATAATATAATATATATAATATAATATAATATAATATAATATAATATAATATAATATAATATAATATAATATAATATAATATAATATAATATAATATAATATAATATAATATAATATAATATATATATAATATAATATAATATAATATAATATAATATAATATAATATAATATAAT
>PYHX02000330.1:0-10000 GCA_004302925.2 Cochliomyia hominivorax | reverse complement strand
GACACTGGAAATTCTTCTGTTTTTTGATTTATTATGTAGTTAAATCCTGACAATGTTGCCATTTCAACAGCCAATAAATTTGCATCGATTTTTTTTACACGAAAACGTTTTCGACGGCGTAACAAACTACCATTTTCAAACATATCAATAGCCTTGGGATGTAAGTCCAAAAGCACCCTTTTCCAGCTTTATTAGAATGGCGGGGAACCTTTATGAAACAGTCATTAAAGCTAAGATTGTGACGTAGTGAATTTTGCCACTTTTGCGCGTATTTTTACGATAAAACGGAAATTTTTCTATAATATATTGTAAATTTCATTTAACGGTAACATTTTCTGTGGAGAATTCCAAATAGCCATTGCTGTTAATGATATATAAGAAAATGGAGGTTTAAGATCTCCATAACTTTCCCTTAATGGACGTGGCATTATTTCCTAATAGTATTGTAAACCTGCTTAAAAAACCTTTTTTAATTTCCAAGTCGGTTAAGAAACCCAAAAATATATACACTCACTCTCCAAGCACAAAATATAAACTGAATTAGCATTAGCCAAAAACACTGGTATATGTATAAATTGAACTCTCTTCTATACTCTCAATAGACTGCTTTTTCCCCTACACATTGTTTACATTATTCTCTTGCGCCACATGTATAAGAGCAGGATAGATAAAAACTCTTGTCTGTTCTTTTTTATTTTTCCTAGTAATTGGCAGTAAAACAAATGGGTGGAGTTTACAGGTAGAAATTGAGCTAGTTAAATGTATACATTCATTTAAATGGTTGTATTAATAAGTGAAAACAATAATAATATAATACAGATATGCATGCATACATACATACATAGCTAGAACATTCCCATGGAATACACAATATATCCAATTTTAATTTAATAAAATTTATTCAATTCGGCCATCAATGAGCAATGATTTCTGTTTAAGCAAAACAATGAACCAATGATTCATATTTTTGCAAACGCAACACTTTATTTTCAAAAGAGATTATAATTTAAGAGAATTATTTTTTGCTTTTAGGAACATTCTCGGTGTTTGTATATTTTAAATATTGAATTATGTTGAAAGATTAATTTAAACTTATTTCTTTAAGATCGGATCAAATTCAATAAAGGGTTCACTTTGATTTCGAAGTACAATTTTCAGTGTTTCATTTCAATTTCAGAACTGCGCAGACTGTAGGATAGGAAAAAATTAGAAACCTATCCGTTGAAGTTCTACGCAAAAAGATACTAAGAAGTCCTACTAAAAAGAACACCGGAGTGAAAAAATATCCTTCGAAAAAGGATACTAAAAAGTACTACGAAAATGATTTATAATTATATTCAAGCTAAATTATCATTCGTTAACGTTAAGAACTCTACCCTCCGCCCTTAAACCTATTTTATTAGAAGTAACTTTACGTGAGCTAGATCAAGCAAATTTATTATAAAATGAAAAATCAAATAGTTTAGGAAATTTACAATATGTAGTCTCTCCAGTGGAGGATCCACCGAACTTAGATTTCCTTCTGTTTTATTTAAACGAGGACATCGAGCGAAAAAAATCTTAATCGACACAAGATCCAAAGAATATATGATTGATAAAAACCATTATTAAAGATTTAAATTTAATATTCCTATTACCCAATCCTTTACAAATTAGAACAGCAGCAGGTTATATGACAGTTAGAGAAGAAGCCAGAGTTTCAAAGAACATATTGCCAATCAAACTAAGAAATGTCGTAACCTTCAATATGTCGACTTCAATAAATTTTTTAACGGAATGTATTGATCGATTTTGTTGCGTTAAAATAATACTGTAATAAAAAATACGTTTGGAAGAACATGAAATTAATCTTATAAATGAACTTCTGGAATTAAACAGTTTAGAGAGCTAGGAGTAATAGAACAAAAACTCTTATACAAAATTTTTCAGATATTTACGAACGAAATAAAACACAAAATTCACACTACAAATGGCAGACCAATCTACACAAAATCTTATAGGTATCCTGAAATACATAGAGAAGAAGTAAAATGACAGATCACAGAATGATGCTGCAATGTATAATTGTTCCAAGTAAATTCCCTTTAATTCTCCCCTTTGGGGAGGAAATAAGCAATGGAGGATAATGATTTTCTTTAGGAATTTAAATACTGTTAAAAGAGAAGATAAGTTTCCAATCCCAATCTTAGATGACGTAACAGTAAACTGGGTAGAGCAAATTATTTCTTGTCATTGGATTGAACAAAAGGTTTTACCAAATAAAAGTTGACGAAAACGGTCAGGAAAAAACTGCATTCTCTACTAATGACGAACACTATGAGTTAAAACGTATGACATTTGGGTTAAAAAATGCCACAGCTACATTTCAAAGAACGATAAATATTGTTTTGAGAGAATATATAAACAAAATATGCGTATATTAGTATTTAGAACTTTATTTCAAGAACACATTTGTAATTTGAAGAAACTATTTAAAATCACTTTTTTAAGGTATCTCTTAACAAAAGTGATTTTTTGAAGAAATAATCAAATTTTGTTGGACATATCCTGACAGCAAATTTCGAAAGACAATTTATTCTTACAACAGATGCAAGCAATTTTGCATTAGGTGCAGATTTGTCTCAAGAAGATGGTCCTTTAGCATTTGCATCTAAAACATTGAATGGGCATGAAATTATATACAGTACAATTGCAAAGGAATTATTGGCAATTGAATGGGTTTGCGCACAATTCAGATATTATTGTACGATAAAAAAATTAATTTAATACTGACCATCAACAACTTACTTTTTGACATCCTGGAAGGATTTAAATTCGAAATTAATTCGATGGCATATAAAATTAAATGAATATGTGTTTGATATTAATAATGTAGATGGAAAGGAAAATAAAGTAGCATATACTTTGTCTAGGATACGACGTGAAGTAAATTCGTTTGAATGTAATATTAGTAAGAAAAAATTTAATATTTATTTTTTCTGTGTGTTATTGGTCATTATATATTTATTATAAGCTTTGTGTGGTCATGTTTCTAATTTTTGTTCTTCTGTAAATAAGTATACATTTTAATGTATAATCATTAAAGCAATGAAATTTGAGTTTTGGAGAATTTTTTCAGGAAGTAGGGAGTTTTTGAATTGGGTTTGAAATAGAAAATAAAGTAGCATATACTTTGTCTAGGATACGACGTGAAGTAAATTCGTTTGAATGTAATATTAGTAAGAAAAAATTTAATAGGAAAACTGTCATTAATAATCATGGAAATACCCGTTACGAGTGTAACGTCTACAAATAACCTCCGAGTATATAAGAAGTCTTAAAAGACACTTCAAATTAGTACACGTCGGTAGGCGTCCGGATTTTACTATAAAAGTTAGAGATATACCCCCTGTACAAATACGACTGCGAGAAAGTTCCCCTGTCCCAAATAGCGACTCATATGAAGAATATATTATTTGAAATAAAAAACAATATAAATTTACCGTAAGTGGTATTGAAAAACTCACATAATATAATTGAACAGTCGAAAAATCAAATTCAAATAAATCAAAACTTCGATGAGCAATTGCCCAAATTAACAAAAATATACAAAACGGAAGTTAAAAGAATGTATTTAGAATATATAAATATAAATAATGAAACTGAAGAAGAAAATTATCGAAATAGGTCGAAGGAATTATATTGATTTAAAGTTTAGGATTTTTAACATTTAGGTATTTTAAGAATATATTAACCGACCGGTAAAATATTACTTCTGAAAAACTTCAACATTTTCTTTATTATCCAAATTCCCCCAACTTCCCCAAACTATTCCCAATAAAAATAGTATAGAATTAAGCGACAAAATAAAAATATATTTTAAGAGAAATCAAAATATTTTTGAGACTAATTATATTAAAAATTTAACCAAAGTAAAAGATATATTAAACGATTTGAAAATGCATTGTAACTATCGAAAAAATGTATTAACATCTGTAACAGAAGTAAACTCTAATTTAATATTTGCGACATATATGAATAATGTAACCGTTAATCAAATTTGTAATCAAAGTCCAATAACATTAACAGGATATTATTTTAATAAAACAGAATTGTGTCTAGTTATGATTTTAGATAAATGGTATGATCGAAAAGTGTATGATGAAAACATACCTAACTCTTCTAGAGAAATACATATAAATATTCAAGAGATTCAATTACGAAATTAAACACATGAACATGTAATAAATGTAAAGTATATAATTTCGTCTGGAAAAGATTTTTCCAATGAGAACATTCCCATGGAATTCACAAAATATCCAATTGCAATTTAATTTTGCATTTAATGTCACAACAAATAAGTAAATGATAATTTTTGCTCTAGCAAGAGCAACACTTTATTTTCAATTAGAAACATTGAACTATTTATGTTTACAACTAAGAAAAGTAATTATGTTTAGTCATTATAATATTGTCGTATAGTATTTTTATTGGAATGGAATTATTGTTTATTGTTTAAAATATTGTTTCAAAATAAATTTCAATTTAATAGAATTATTGTTTGCTATTAAGAACATTCTCGATGTATCGTTTACAGTATGAATAAATATGTTTGTGTGTTTGTATATTAAAAATGGTTGAATTAATTATGTATAAAGATTAATTTCAACTTAGTTCTGTTAGTCTTTACTGTCAAACCGTACATACATACATACATGCATACATACATACATACATACATACATACATACATACATACATACTTACATACATCATTCATTTTCCATTCCTCCTGCATAACATGTTATTGTAAGTAGGAAACCCAAAATACAAAGTTTTGTAAAAATTTGGGCGGGGACACTTTCACTTTAAAATTTTATATCAAATACAGAAAAAATTATTTAAAACAATTATTAATTTTACTGAAATTGTTCCTATTACCATATTTGTGTATTCAGTAATAAAAATTTTATAGTTTAAATCAAAAATATTTTTGGTAATATTAAAAAAATACTATTGATTACTCGATTAATCAATAATTTTTAATAAATTTTTTAATTGCAATTTTTGGGATTATTTTTTCTGTGTGTTATTGGTCATTATATATTTATTATAAGCTTTGTGTGGTCATGTTTCTAATTATTTTTGTTCTTCTGTAAATAAGTATACATTTTAATATATAATCATTAAAGCAATGAAATTTGAGTTTTGGAGAATTTTTTCAGGAAGTAGGGAGTTTTTGAATTGGGTTTGAAATAGAAAGTTGAAAAAAATATTTTTTAAAAATTTTGAACTTTAATTATTACTTCCCAAATAAAATAAATATAAAACTATTTACAGTTATAAAACAAGAATTTTTAAGATGTAATTATATGTTTTTGGAGAGCGAGAGATTGAAGTTTCATACAAAATTTAACATTTTTGAACGATTTGGATTCAAAAGTTATAATAATAGTGCCTTGTAACGAGATTCAAAATCCAGTTTTTTAATATTTTAAATTTATCTGTAATTTAATTATAATATAATGATATTAATAAAAGTTAATAATTCAAATGCATCTTGAATCAATCAGTTTAAGAATTTTAAATTTTATTCCGAAACTTGTCTATATTCTAATAATTTTTCTTTAAAAATTTCTAATCTAAACTTAATAATATTATTTTTTAAATTTAAACTTTATAATATAACATATAATTTATAATGATGTAATATTGTAATATTATTTTACAAAATAATTCAAATAAAAAAAATTTACTTTACATTCATATTTTATTTTATATTTTAAACATTTATTTTGTCACCAAATTCATTTAAATCAAATTCATATTCATATTGTCACTATTATGTTCATATTTTGTTTCATTTTGATAATTATATAAATCTTTATTACACAAATTCAACATGCTAAATATACTTATTAATTATAATATTAAAATTAGTTTGTTAAGACTTTTAACTTTATTTTAACACATATTTAATATATTAATTTTGTATATAAAAAATTAAGAATTATTAACTTAATAAATATCGTTTGTAATTGCAATATGGACTTTGAAATAATTATTGTTTGTTTTCGTGAAATATTTGAATCAGTTACATAGGAACAAAGGTAAATAATATCATAAACTTTTTAAAAAAATTAACATTCTAATTGATACATATTTGTTGTCAACATAAATTTTTTAATACTACCTAATTTAAAATATTATAGTAATGACCCAACTCTATTTAGAAAAAGAAAGGAATTTCCCCAATTTCCGATGAGAAAAGCTGGTGTTATAGGTAGTAGCTACTTTGAACAAATAGAGTCCATCTCTCATTTAAACATAAATATGTTTTTATATTTCAAAACTTTTCACTAAATTGATCCAAGTATGATGTTAAGAGAGATATATAAATAACGATGCTACACGAAATTGCTTATATTATTAGTTTTGTATTTCATTTTGCTCCTATCACCAAAATGATAATATAAAGTAAATATATATTATAATTTTCGTAATTATTTCAGTAACAGTTGCTATTGAAAATTTATAACATTGTAATAAAAATATAATATGAAATGAAGTCGGGCAACAAGTTCATTAATTTTCTTCATTTGAGTTCAATGCTTTTTCAATAACTTTATTAGGGTGCTCCACTTGTATTCGGAACCTAATAAGAACTTTGAATTAATTATGGGAATTCCATTAAATGTTTGTCAGTTAAATTGTTTACAATGTTTAATAAATTTGAAACCACTAATAACGCCTGCAAATGAATTTAAAGAAATTTCTTAATTTTAATTTCATATCATAAATATCAAGAGATGTCGACACGAAAAGCTATTACCAAAAAAAATTTTATTGTAATAATTAAAAAAGTGTAATTTCCGAAAAAATTTAATAAAATAAAAATAAATATAAATAAAATTTTCATTATTGAATGATGATAGGAACAATTTCAATAAATTAAAAATTGTTGTAAATATTTATTTTTTAATTTCATACAAAATTTTTAATTAAAATAAATAGAAATAAATGGAATATGGCCTAATCGAAGTGTTTTCTAAGAGAATTAACAAAATAAAATTTCTTACGAAATAAACTATTTTTGGCCAAAATCGTAAAACAGTGGTGCATGATTTTTTTTCATTTTATTATATAAATTTGATAATTTTTTGTATATAGTCTCCTTGAAACAAGGAAATACTGGCTTATCAAGGACATACTTGTGACGCTAACATGCGGAAGTTTTAAATGTATCCACTACCGGATCATCGCCGTGTTTAACTGCTTTATCTGAAAAATCTATTTTCGTTGCTCCATAATTTCCCCAATATAGCTCATCATTTTAAATATGTTGATTGTTTGTTCTTAGTGCTAAATACGAACTATTTCATAATGGATAAAGGGCTGATCTTCCAATGAGATGGAACTACATTAACAATAAATTAATTAAATAATTATTTGTAAATATTATTTTTCCTTCCGGAACACCTGTTTGAGCTTATAAAACTCTTCTTTTATTATTATTTTTCATAATTGTTTCAACTATTAACCCCAATCCTATTGAAGATAAAAATTAAAAGCTATTTTTAATTAACCAACTTTAATAATCCCATAATAATATATTATATGGCTACAGCTCATATAAGTTCTATTCCCGAAAAACAGTTCTGAGCTTATACAACTACTCAATAATAATCTTTTATACCTTTATATGTATATCAAACAATGTTTTTATTTAAAATCGTCAGAATTATTTTTCTGTCTGGAATATGTATTACTTTCTTGCCGAATATCGGTCTATAATTCGTTATAATCTCGTTCTCGGACTTATAAGACTTTTTAACATGTAACAGAATTATTGTTCTAACTATCATAAATATATTTGATGAATATCGGGTCATATTTTCCTATAGTCCCCTTTCATGCAAAAGGCTTTAAATTTGATCCAATTTTTAATTTAATTTCATTTATTATATACATTAGACAACAAGTCCTTAGGCCTACTTAATCTAGAATAACATTGGTCATATTATTTATAAATATTGGTTTAACAAGAAATTTATAAGAATTAATATATAAAAAAATCAAATACTTAATAGTTACAACAAAGACTATCAATTAAATTTACTCAAAAATTAATGGTTTTATGTTATAATACCCAGTATTAGCTATCATATGTAACAGCAACATTCAATAATTATTTATAGGTAATGTTTTTATATATTCTTAAAGACCGTAATTGATTTATCAAAAATTAGATCTTCATAGGGAATGTAATTAATAAAAATACGAGAAATTCATACAACAAACGACCTAGACATATAAAGAGAATAATATATTGGACAAAATATGATATTGCTCCTCAAAGAAATACAAAACTGAAATTTTTCCATTAAGTAGTTGGGTTTGCCATATTTCATGACACTATAGATTTTAAGTAATTTACGCCTTTTAATAAAACTTTTATACACAAATCGAACCAGACGATTAAAGTACAAATGTAGTTTACTAATGTGCTGTTCAGATGTACCAGAAAAAAATTCAAGGCCATATAGGAGTATGGTAAGCACAGAGACAATGCAACTCTTTTCTTAACATTAAATGCTAGAAAAGATCCAAGGCAGTATAGTTTTCTCAGTATAAAAGACAATTTTGATATAACGTAGTTAATGTGAAAATGAAAATTTAATTTAACATTTGAGAATATGCCTAGCGATTTGTGATGAGATACAAAAACTACAGCTTTATCCATTATACGTATAACAGGAAAATTAGTCGTATTAGAGAAAAACATAGCTTTTGACTTTGAAGGATTTAAACTCATGTAATTATATTTGCACTATTCCTATCATGGACTAAGACACTATTAACATTGATCGCAAAATGTGTAAGACCTAAATCTGTATCAACATCCAAAAACTGGATATCATCAGCATACATATAACATTGGCAGAAATTAAGCTTCCCAATCAGATCATTTAAATACATAGTAAATAAAAGCGGTCCTAATATAGAGCCTTGAGGTACTCCTCCAAATGTTCTCAAGGTTGACGATCTATTTTCACCAACTTTGCCATATTTCATGACACTATAGATTTTAAGTAATATACGCCTTTTAATAAAACTTTTAAAATCAGTACTTAAAATCTCAATAACCTGTGCTGAAGGATGTTCTCTATAGCCAATATTATACACAAATCGAACCAGACGATTAAAGTACAAATGTAGTTTACTAATGTGCTGTTCAGATGTACCAGAAAAAAATTCAAGGCCATATAGGAGTATGGTAAGCACAGAGACAATGCAACTCTTTTCTTAACATTAAATGCTAGAAAAGATCCAAGACAGTATAGTTTTCTCAGTATAAAAAACAATTTTGATATAACATAGTTAATGTGAAAATGAAAATTTAATTTAACATTTGAGAATATGCCTAGCGATTTGTGATGAGATACAAAAACTACAGCTTTATCCATTATACGTATAACAGGAAAATTAGTCGTATTAGAGAAAAACATAGCTTTTGACTTTGAAGGATTTAAACTCATGTAATTATATTTGCACTATTCCTAACATGGACTAAGTCACTATTAACATTGATCGCAAAATGTGTAAGACCTAAACCTGTATCAACATCCAAAAACTGGATATCATCAGCATACATATAACATTGGCAGAAATTAAGCTTCCAATCAGATCATTTAAATACATAGTAAATAAAAGCGGTCCTAATATAGAGCCTTGAGGTACTCCTCCAAATGTTCTCAAGGTTGACGATCTATTTTCACCAACTTCAAACAAATTGACTTCTATTTGTCATAAAAGACCAAAGCATAAGGCAAGCAGAAAAGTCAAAATTGAAATTAGACATAAAATTTCGTGACTGTAAGAGTTGTCCATATTCACTCTAATATTTTCCGTTAGATCTAACAGCAATCCAGTTGTATTATGGTTTTTCCAAAATGCCGATTAAAAAAGGATTAATTATTTTCAATTAGATAACATAATCTTCAATTAGCTTTCTCAACAA
>PYHX02000329.1:0-36849 GCA_004302925.2 Cochliomyia hominivorax | reverse complement strand
CATAGTCAGAATTTATTATTAGAAGATAAATTTTGCTGTACATATTTCTGAATGAAAATTTATAATAAATTGCCGATATATGTGGATGGTATTTTATCTCATTCCTTGAGTGAAATTGTGGCTGCTGATGATTACATAAGTGACGAAGCTGACCACATCATTACATTTAATACAAAATTAGATTTGAAATTCTCCTATGATTTAAAACAGTTTTCCTCTTCGACATTATGAAAATAACTTTGTTAAATTTAGAATTTATTCTTACTCTTTATCAGGAATTTGAATCACTTAATTATAAAGATTTACGCAATTTTATCCAGTAATGAAGTACTGCTGTCGGTCATACGAATTATGTGCGAACAATTTTGTAAAAGAATGCATTTAAGTGTTTATTTAATGATATTATTGAATGAAAATTGTATCAAATATACATTTTTTTTACTATATTTATTACACTCGTTAGGACAAAACCGTCAAATAATGGTCACTCCGTAGTGAGGGAGATGGTACGAAAGCAACGCCCTGCCAATTTACTTACATGCCCACAAAAAATCCTTGGCTTTTCTCGAATTTATGCGATTTGTAGTTTCTTGCTCCGCTCCATGCAATATGTAAACGAATGACGTGTTAGCACAAGAACACAAAATAATGCGCTACAGTTAGGTAATTGGGTGGCAGTAGGCTTATCTTCAGGATTCATAGTAATGATGGATACACGTACGGGAATGATTATTAATTCTTGGCGCCCCATGAAATGTGATTTATTGCAATTAGCTTCGCCAAATTATCAAACAATTGGTAAGTTCAGCCTTAGACCTCAGTTTGGCCATGGTGACAAGCTAATGATGGTATCTTGTATTATCAATGTAATATGAGTAATTTCTTTGTTTCATTGTACATGTAATATTGTAACTATAACTATTTTTAGACTACCCGCTTATTTCTTACAAACGAATGATTGCGAATTGGTATATGGCACCACTGGTAATCGCATTGGAATAGAATATCGATTCTTACGATTTTCATAACGTTCATAATATTCAACTTCCAGGATGTAGCTCTTAAGGTTGAAAAATGTTTTATAACAAGAGTTTTTTATGCAAATTATAAAGTTAAGAGTAAAGCAGATCATTATATTAAACGTTCGATCACAGTCGTATTTAAACAGGTAAAGGAATTTAACTTATTTTAAAATGTTTAAAGATTTCCGGTAGCATTTAATGTATATTTTATTTATTATTGGTTATAGAAAAAATATGTTTCCGGAAAAATATACGTTTTGACATTAAGCATCAAAAATATTAATTAATATATTGTTGTATTTAACAAGATAATGTTGTCTGATATTTAAAAATGTAAATGATTGCAGCAGTATTTAATGTTATAGTTTTTATTTATTATAAGGAGTGGAAAAAGTTCAAAAATTCTGAAAAATTTTATAATTTAAAATAGTTTATTTAAACAAATTGATATTTTTCTGATTTCAAAAACAATGCATATAAAGTCTTCTGTTTTTTCCAAATAAATGCATTCTATAATATTAGGTACATATGTATCTAATAATAAATAATAATTTATAGTATTTGGAATAGCTTTATGAGATAGTTTGATAGAAATTCAAATTGAACAAAATATCGATCACTGAATATGACCAAAATTTTTTTTATTTAGAAAAAATATATGTATACGAATCTAGTATAAAACGAGCGAATTAAAAGCACAAAGTGGTAGGAATTGTAAAAGCGATTATAAATGCATTTCACTACTGTTGATGTTGTAAAATTAAGTTCGTGTTATAATAAAATGTCTGATTAGAAAGTACTATACCAGAATCGTTCAAAAATTTTAATAATTAAATAACAACTAAATAAATCTTAAAAGTATTAAAGAAAATAGTTAGACTTTTAATGTATATCTTGATATAAATTGGAAAAACTGAAAAATTAATTATCCACAATTACAAATCGTTTATGAAATACAATACAATAAACAGTGTCCAACAACATATTGGAGAAAACATATTTTAAATTTTCAATTAACACAACTATAATACAATGGCGAAAATCAAAATTATTAGAAAAAATTTAAACGAAAGTTAAAGATCAAAATTAAAGAAATTGGCTTAAAAAGACAGAATAAGGTCTGTGATCTGTTTTCCGTTGATTTCCAAATTGATCGTACGTTTTTAAACTATATTCCAAAACATAAGATTAATTTTCAAAATCAACGGAAAAGAGCCCATAGAAACACATGCCATTTGCTCATACAGTTATTATGAATTAGTAAAATAAGACAAATAGAAAATTTGTGTGGCGCGAAAGCAGCGATGGATGAAAATAAATATCGTATTTTAAGATGAATCCGTAGAAAAAATATTTGCATTATACGGTCAACTTATTATACTGTTAAAATAATATAATAAATTTCTTCTGAATCTGAATTTCTTCTATTAAAAAAGTTGTTACAGTTTACAGTTAATGCAATGAAATTCGAAAAAATATCGCGCCAACAATTAAAATTTTATATGATTTTTAGATATAAGTGCAAAGAGACAAAAAAATATTTCATTCTTTGTTGTATATTATAGATTATATTTTTAATTATTAAGAATTATTTTAAGTATTTAATTTAAATTATATTTTTTCGGAAATAATTTTAATTTTAATTTATATTTACATGTGTGCTTGTGTAATATAAAAGAATCAAATATTGGATATCATATATAGTTTAATCCTAATTATTCCCACTTCTGTAGAAATATGATTATTTTTTCCCATTATATTTGTCATTGGAAAATCAGATGAATTTTTGATTCGTGTTTAAATTATACTTTGTTGCTACTAATTTGGCACATTGTTATTTTCGATTAAGTTTGGCAGATATTAGTAATATTAAAAATATATCATCAAAAGTTAATACATTATTACTTGTAAAATAATATACTATGCCAATTAGTTTGGCATATATTAGTAGTATTAATATATATCATCAAAAGTTAACACATTACATCAGTCTTTGAGGCTTAATAAACTAAAAAATATTAGTTATTAGAGATTGTTGAGAAAAATACTTTTCAATGAGATAGTTGACTATATTGGCTAATGAATCTAAATATGTAAAAGAAAATAATCCACTAATATGTAAGAAAAAACTTACTTTTTTGTCTTTGTTTTATACCACATACCTCGCACACTTATTGCAAGTAATGCAATATATAACACATTCGGAATATTTTATTTTTTTAAACAAATATATCATTGATGCCTTGAATTAGTCAAGATTTTCGGCTGATACTGCGATTTTGTGTATATTGGAGCATTCTAATGTTTGGTGAATTTGTTCAGAACCATTCGAACATTTTGGAGTTATTATGCAAATGGTCTCAAAGGTTAATACACACGATTACAGGAAACGTTCATTAATAATTTAGTAAATTCTTAGTAAATTGCTTTTAGCCTTTAGTAATTGATAATTTATTAATATGGGAGATTTTTCTCCATGTCAAACAATTGCAAGATGCAATTATCCCAACAGTAGTAACAGCTTGCAATGGTACTGAATCTTTTCACTATTATATGATCGAGATGGGGTGTTTGGCATTATTCCAACTTACGGCATATATATTCATGAGTCTTGTATATTTGACGTGCCGCCAAAACAAGTAATTGTAAGTCACTGTTCATGTCCGTAGCCGTTAGCATTGATACAGGCTCTGATTTTACTATTGTAAGTAAAGCAACAAATAATATTCAATGTTTTTGTTACAATATATATTTGCTGCACTTCTATCCATAGTAAATTATATTCTCCTTGGATATTAAAAACTAATACTTGAGTTGAGAGATGTACGTATATGTCATATCACATGAATAGCAGGTAACAGTGTAAAATAAATAATATAAATAATCAGCGTCTAATATTTTTATTTGGATGTATTTTATAGTACGTATGATGCGATGATACTGGATCTGATGATCACTACAGAATGACTCTGATTAAACCTGCACTACAGTGACATGTACATTCAGTTTCAAAGAGAGGATGTGGAGATGTTCTCACTGATCTTCGCTACCCCAGTTCCTGTTGCAGCATTAATGCAAATGTGATTTTACAATTGTAAATTTTATTTGGCGCTAGTATTTGCTTTGATAAACAATGTTTGGAATGAGTAGCGATGTAATTGATATATCAGTTAAACTGTATATGGGACGTGTAAAATAATTTAAAGTTGAACCTGCAGAAATTAGAGACAATCATATTACTTATTTGTGAATGTACATTCAATGGACGGTACATTTATTGCTATGGAATAAGTGCATCTTTTGCAGAACAATGAGAAGTTTACTTAATATTTTGCACTTTTTGTTCTGTCCAGGATGTTATATATATGGTTGTGAATATTTTTAATGTATACACAAGGCATTTCCATCGTTTTAAAGGCAACTATCACATTACAGAATGTATGTGCAACAAATTTTCTACTTTTGTTGGTGCGCCTGATGTTATGGTGAATAGTATTGCAAATAAAATTATTTATTTTGATGACGTGAAGCGTTTGTTTTTATGGTGAGTTGTATGTTAAACTGCTTTGTTGTTATGATAAATTGATGTTTTCATCATTTCAGGATTTTTAATGAGTACAATATGATCGTATAATTTCGCGACAATTGTATATATTATAGCACACGATTATAAATATGCCACCACTGGAACTCTTCGTCACTCTTTTCGGGTTCGACCTTGCACAAAGGAGTATAATAAATGCGCTTTTTATGAATTAACCAAGTTTACATATAATGATCATTCAATATTATGATCTAGTGGTAAAGTCTATACAAGTTGCAAATAATATGAGTTATTCTGATGAGCTCATTCTTCTGTTTTATGGTGAGTTGTATGCAAAAATGATAAGGTTGTTATAATAAATGATGTTTTTTTATTTTTAAAATCTGCAGATGCTTCGCCTTACTTCATCACTATTCATGAAGATTAGACGGTTACGAAAAAATTGTAAGTAATTGTAAATAATCATCGTTTCTTAAATAAGGACGATGTGGTGCTTTTTACACTGATGTACTTCACCCATATAAATGCTAAGTTATTTATAAGGAAACACAATTCCTGTTGCGGTCATAAGCATTAATGTAAAATTAGGTTTTACAATTGCAAATTTTATTTGCGCTGGTGTTTGTTTCGGAAGCAATGATTGAATGATTGAAACCGTATATGGCAGTGTAAAATGAATTACGGTTGAACCAATTAGAGATAATCATATTATTTATCTGTGAATGTGGCCATATTGGATGGAATATGTCGTGGTGAATTGTGTGGCAAATAATATTAGTTACTTTAATGAACTGATACGTTTATTTACATGGTGAGTTGTATGCAAAAATGAGTTGGATATGATAAATTAATATTTTTTATTTGTAAAGCCTGCAGATTCTGCATCTTACTTACGCCATCCTTATGCATGAAGATAAGAAGATACTGATGCCTAAAAAGATAATATAATTGTTAGACGATTATGAAAAATTTGTAAGTACAAAAATAATTTATTAAAAGTGAAAATATAATATTCTGCTATGACAAAACAGATGCAAATAATATGAATGACGTACTATTAAATACTAACCGTTTGTTTAATAGCGATGAAGTGATGCTTTTTATTTAATGTATGCTATCCATATAAATAATAAATGTAAATAAGTAATATATAAGCAAGTGCAATTTCTGTAGCGGTCATAAGCATTAATGCAAAATAAGATTTTACAATTATAAATTTTATTTGGATTGAGTGGTGAAAGTTTTAAAAACGTTAAGCAAAAAAAAAAAAAGGTCGCTTAAATTTGGTTTGTTAAAATTTAAATACTTCAACAAATTTCTCCTAAATTTTGAAAACCGTCTAAGATTTAAGATTGAAAAACTACAGAGGAGCAAAAAAAAAAAAAAAGGTCATCAGAACTATTTTGCATTATAGTGGTCATTGAAAAATGAGTGAATTTTGATTTTTGATTTATATCGTGCTTAATTCTAATTTGTTGAAACTAATTTGCACATTGCTACTTATCATTAACAAATATTTGTACTATATGGAATAAAAAAAATATTTTTTACTTGTAAAATAATATATTTCGCCAATTAGTGTGGCAGATATTAGTAATATTAAAATATATCATCAAAAGTTAATACACTACCTCTAACTTTAAGACTTAATAAACCAAAAATTATGAGTTATTAGAGATTGTTGAGAAAATACTTTTCAATGAGATATTTGACTATGTTGGCTAATGAATCTAAATTTGCAATAGAAAATAATTTACAATATGTAAGAAACAAACTTACATTTTTGTCTTTCTTTTTTACCATATATCTCGCACAAGTTCTTGCTAGTGATGCCATATATAATACATCCACAATATCTTTTTCATATTTTTGTTTGCCTCATTAGGTTCAGCAGTCCTATTTTGATATTCAATTTTGATTTTAGTCAAAGCAATAGAATCATTTATGATGCTTTCATTATTCGGATTTTCCGGCTGGATAATTTAGTAATGTTTTAGTTAAAATCTTGCGAACTATTTGACCAGATATTATAATAATAAAATAACAATAAAAAACCTTTATGCAAATGGTCTCAAAAGTTTAATATATATGATTAATGGAAACGTTTATTAATAATTTAAGAAATTCTCCAGCAAATTTTATGCCTTAAGTAGTTGATGTTTTATTAAAATGGAATACAATACTTTTCAAGTATTTTCAAGTATTTATCGATTTGCTTGTAGCGTTACCGACATTATTAATAGATTGGCTAACTTTCTTTGGACTTTTACTTGGCTTTTTCTTTGAGTAGGAGTAATAAAAAATAATACATATGAAACAATCCAGTGTCTTATGATCGCTTGTGGTTTGTAATAGTTTCATTTTAAAGCAAAGTTATAACGAATCCTTCTGTATAAAGATTTATAGATTTACCAGCGATTCTGGATTAATAACATGGAACATTTTTTCCAGCTGTGTAAAAATGTGAATAGAATGGTTTATCATAACAGATATGAACAAGTCTTGCACCATAATTCTAATGAATGTTTGAAATCAGTAAAAGTAATAGTTTCAAAAAAAGTGTCATTTGGTTTCTTTGAAATTTGAATTTCCTTGTCATTTTTGGTTTCACTACAAAGTAATAAAAATATGCAGATATCAATATATGCAAATATTGTTGAAATGTGAGTAAAATCTTACGTTCTAGTATTGATGAATGTTTTTATCCGATTATGCTGGGTATAGTTGTATCAAAATTATTAAAGGCCTTTATTTTTTATATAATGGTCTATCTTTTTCGGTGAAAGCTATAAAATTTTAGGAAAGGTATTAATAATTATTTAATAATTATAAAAGGTAAGAACTAATTAATAATAATTAGTTCTTACCGTATAAGTATAATAATAGTTTAAAATTAGCAGATGCAAGAGGTCAAAATCTTCGTGGGATTAATTGGAATTTCTATCCTCCTTTTTTACTCTCTGGTTTCACTACAAATTATTAAAAAATATAGTTATTAATAATTTCAAATATTTTAACAATTAGTAAAATCTTACCTTCTAGTACTAGTACTGACAAACGTTTGGAATCCAATTTTTTAGGCTGAGGAGTTGAAATACCAAATTATAAAATTATACAGAATCATCTTGAATGAACAAAAAATTCACCAATGGATATTGATTTAAATATTGATTTACATATATATAAAACAAATTTTATACAAAAGAATTGATTTACATACATATAAAACAAATTTTCAATTAAAGTGGCTGTGGGACGAATAGCTTCTAAAAATCATTTCTTATTGAAGCGAACGTGTAGATGTTGAATTTGCTTTTGTTAAAATTTTAATATTTCAACAAGTTTCTATTAATTTTTTTAAAAACATGGAAGATTAAGCTTCAGAAACTACAAAGGAGCAAAAAAATTTGGTTTTGTGAAAATTTTAATATTTCAAAAAATTTCTTTGAAATGTAGAAAAACGTTGAATATTTAAGCTTGAAAAACTACAGGAAAGCAAAAAAAAAAAAGGTCACTCATTTCCATTTGCTTCACTTTTAATATTTCAATAACTTTTGAAAAACCAACAGAGGTCATTCAGTTTAATTTGCCTCAAGTTTAAGACTTCAATAAGATTTTGAAAAACATATACGATTTTAGCTTTGAAAACAAAGTGAGGAGCAAACAAAAAAAAAAAGGTCCTCCATTTAAATTTGCTGAAATTTTAAGAAATTTTGGCTGAAATTTTCAAAAACCTTTCTGATTTACTCTTTCAAAAAAAGTGAGGAGCAAAAAAAAAAAAAAACAAAAAAAAGTCCTCAGTTGAAATTTGCGGAAATTTGAAGAAAATTGTGCCCGATTTCAAAGTGAGGAGCAAACAAAAAAAAAAAAAGGTCCTCAATTTAAATTTGCAGAAATTTTAAAAAATTTTGCTAAAATTTCAAAAACCTTGCCGATTTAAACTTCGAAAAAAAGGGCGGAGCAAAAAAAAAGGTCATCAAGTGTGAAAATGAAACATTTAAGATTTTAGCTTGCCGTTTTGTTGTTTCAATTTGCTCCAAATTAAAGAAATTTTTGCTGAAAAAAATGAGGGCATCAAAATTGAAAATGGTGGAAAACATTTAAGATTTTAGCTTGTCCTTTTGTTAAATTCTATTAAAATTTTTAAATTCTAACAACTTTTTCTTAAATTTTGAAATTTTGCAAGACATTCAATATTCATTCAATACAATACATTCATTTTTTCAAATTTAGCAAAAAACGTTTAAGATTTAAGCTTGTCGTTTAGTTGAATTTTGTTAAAATTTTAAAAATTTTAATAAGTTTCTCTTAAATTTTGAAAAACGTTTGGCTTATGTAATAGACATTCAATAGACAAATACAGAGGAGAAAAAAAATAAAAAAGGTCATTTATTTCTGCTTAAATTTTTGTATTTCAACAACTTTCTGTTCAATTTTGAAAAACGATTGGCTTATGTAATAGACATTCAATACTTTTGTACATCCTTATTGTTAATTATATCCTATACGGGATTCATATTTGGTTTTCGATTATGTGTTAAACTACTTCTAAAAACAAAAATAAATACCACATCTTCAAAATAAGTGAATAATTTCAAATATAAGTAAAGTAGTTAAAAATATTAAAGAAAATAATAAATAATAAACAAACTAGTAATTACAAATTAAAATCTAAATCTGCACATTATCTGATAGAAGGATTTGTAATAGCAACACAAGAAGACTGAAATTCAACAAGTAAATGCATATTTAATATCATTTGTAAGATGTAGTCAAAATGCAAAAATTCTTTTATTAATATCATCATGAATTATAAGAATTTCTTCTAAACTAATATGGAATCGCATCACAATTATATTTTCTTACTAAAAAAATGTATCGATTAAATTGTTTTGTTTGCTTTTGAGTAATAAGTTCGGTAACCTACTAACGCTGAGAACATTCACCTTAATATTAACTATTTTTACATGTTCCAAAAAGTAGTCAGTATGAGATTAAAAAGTGAAAAGACTAGAGAAATAGACTTCAAGATTTTATACTATAAATATGGAACTTGAAACTTCACTCTAAGCTGTAGTCTGGCATTTCATTCAGCTCATTCAAATTCAAAATTACTTTTTATCTAATAATAGTGTTTGTGTTATATGTATGTGAACAGAAATTATTTATATTATTTTATTTCTTTGCAGATTCGTTTTAATATTGTTTATTCAAAAAACCAAATAATAAATTATAATCAAATGAAGGTGGTGATTGAAAATAAGAAAGGAAAAAGTTACTGAACGTTAAAGAATATAAATATGAATCTCTGTACCAAAAAAGGTAGAGCTCATTGGTTATGAACAATTATAAAACGTGCAACTATAACTGGCTGGGACTATTACGCTAAAAATAGGAGGATCAAAAAACCCAATATGGATGAAAAAAAGGTAAAGTATATTTAAAAAATTTATTTTACATATACATAGCTAATAATAATAAATATTTATTCTGAAGGAGTATTATTGTGTTGGAACAAATTGGGCTAATGTATGAGATGCTGGTCGACGAAATATATTTAATTGACATATATAAAGAATAAATAATTACCAAAAGCACCTACTAATCATTTAATAAAATTTTGCACAAAATTATTTGGCGCTGGTATTAGCTTGGAGAAGCAATATTCATGATAAATGATGTAAGTAATTCATGGTATTGTTGAAGAATTGACCATTATCAGGCATTGAATGGTACATATACACACATGATACACTTTTTCTAAAATAATGAAAATGAAGAGTTGATGCGTCTGTTATACGGTGAGTTGTGTGCATAAATGATATCTTTATTTAGATTATTCTTTTTGATTTTTATTATCCGCAGATGCTTCACCTTACCCTATGCTTATAAATGAAGATAATATGAATGCTGATATCTAAGATGGCAGAATAATTAATACACGGTTATGCAAAAATCGTAAGTAAAAAATTGGAACATTGTGAAACATATACGATTTTAGCTTTGAAAAAAAGTGAGGAGCAAAAAAAAAAAAAAAAAAAAAAAAAGGTCCTCAATTTAAATTTGCAGAAATTTTAAGAAAATTTTGCTAAGATTTTCAAAAACCTTGCCGATTTAAACTTCTAAAAAAAAGTGCGGTGCCAAAGAAAAGGCCATCAAGTGTGAAAATGGTGCAACACATTTAAGATTTTAGCTTGCCGTTTTGTTGAAATTCTAATAACTTTTCTTCAATTTTGAAAACTATTTCAATCTGCTCCAAATTTAAGAAATTTTTGCTGAAGAAAAGAGGGCATTAAAATTGAAAATGGTGCAAAACATTTAAGATTTTAGCTTGTCCTTTTGTTAAATTCTATTAAAATTTTTAAATTCTAAGCACTTTTTCTTAAATTTTGAAATTTTTAAAGACATTCAATATTCATTCAATACAATACATTCATTTTTTCAAATTTAGCAAAAACATTTCAGATTTAAGCTTGTCGTTTAGTTGAATTTTGTTAAAATTTTAAAAATTTTAATAAGTTTCTCTTAAATTTTGAAAACGTTTGGCTTATGTAATAGACATTCAATAGACAAATACAGAGGAGAAAAAAAAAATAAAAAAGGTCATATATTTCTATTGGTTTCTGCTTAAATTTTTGTATTTCAACAACTTTCTGTTCAATTTTGAAAAACGATTGGCTTATGTAATAGACATTCAATACTTTTATACATCCTTATTGTTATTTATATCCTATACGGGATTCATATTTGGTTTTCGATTATGTGTTAAACTACTTCTAAAAACAAAAATAAATACCACATCTTCAAAATAAGTGAATAATTTCAAATATAAGAAAAAGTAGTTAAAAATATTAAAGAAAATAATAAATAATAAACAAACTAGTAATTACAAATTAAAATCTAAATCTGCACATTATCTGATAGAAGGATTTGTAATAGCAACACAAGGAAACTAAAAGAAACTATATCATTTATGCAATGTCGTCAAAAAGGATAAAAGTGTTTTTATCAAAATCATGTTTTATAAAAGTTTCTTCTAAACTAATACAGAATCGCATCAAAATTATAATTTCTTACCAAAAAAATGTATCGATTAAATTGTTTATTTGCTTTTGAGTAATAAGCGCCTCAGTAACCTACTAACGCTTTCCAAAAGAAGCAGTTAAAAAGTAAAAGAGAAAGAGTAGAGAATTATACTTCCAAAATTTAGACTTTAAGTATGGAACAACTCGGAATAATTATAATTACATATAAAGATTTTTGAAAAAAAAAATCAAAATTACTTTTTATCTAATAATATTGTTTGTGTTGTATCTGTATGACCAAAAATTATTAATATTATTTTATTTCTTTACAGATTCGTTTTAAAAATGTTTATTCCAATAATAAATTATAATAAAATGGAGGTGGTGATTGAAAAGAAACCATATAAGAAAGGAAAAGTTGTTAAAAAATATAAATATGAATCTCTGCTACCAAAAAAGGTAGAGCTCATTGGTTATGAACAATTATAAAACGTGCAACTATAACTGGCTGGGACTATTACGCTAAAAATAGGAGGATCAAAAAACCCAATATGGATGAAAAAAAGGTAAGTATATTTAAAAAATTTATTTTACATATACATAGCTAATAATAATAAATATTTTATTCTGAAGGAGTATTATTGTGTTGGAACAAATTGGGCAAATGTATAAGATGCTGGTCGACAAAATATATATGATTGACATATATAAAAATAAATAATTACCAAAAGCACCTACTAACCATTTAATAAAATTTTGCACAAAATTATTTGGCGCTGGTATAAGCTTGGAGAAGCAATATTCATGATAAATGATGTAAGTAATTCATGGTATTGTTGAAGAATTGACCATTATCAGGCATTGAATGGTACATATACACACATGATACACTTTTTCTAAAATAATGAAAATGAAGAGCTGATGCGTCTGTTATACGGTGAGTTATGTGCATAAATGATATCTTTATTTTGATTATTCTTTTTGATTTTTATTATCCGCAGATGCTTCACCTTACCTTATACTTACAAATGAAGATGATATGATGCTGATATCTAAGATGGCAGAATGCAACACGGTTATGCAAAAATCGTAAGTAAAAAATTGGAACATTCGCTAAAATTTGGTTTTGTGGAAATATTAATATTTCAATAAGTTTCTCGAACGTTTTTAAAAACGTTTAAGATTGAAGCTTGAAAAACAATAGAGAAGCCAAACAAAATTCTTTTTTCAAGTTTAAGATTTGAATAAGATTTTCTCAAATTGTGGAAAACATATACGATGTTAGCTTTGAAAAAAAGTGAGGAGAAAAAAAAAAAAAAAAAAAAAAGGACCTCAATTTAAATTTGCTGAAATCTTCAGAAAATTGTGGTCGATTTCAAAAGCGAGGAGCAAAAAAAAAAAAAAAAAAAAAAAAAAAAAAAAGGTCCTCATTTTTAAAAATGGTGAAAAACATTTAAGATTTTAGTATGATTTACGCTTTGCGAAAAGTGAGGACCAAAAAAAAAAAAGGTCCTCAATTTAAATTTGCTGAAAACTTAAGAAAATTTTGGCAGTTTTTACCTCTGAAAAAAGAGAGGAGCAAAAAAAAAAAAAGGTCTTCAATTTTGAAAATGGTGCAAAAACATTTAAGATTTTAGCTTGACCTTTCCTTGAATTCTATAAAAATTTTTAAATTCTACTACCTTTTTCTTACATTTTGAAAACCATTTGGCTCATGTCAAACACATGCAATATTCATTCAATACAAAAAAAAAAAAGATCATTCATTTAAATTTGCTTCAATTTTATTAAGTTTTCCAAAATTTTTTAAAAACCTTCTCAATTTCCGCTTTGAAAAAAACTGAGGAGCAAAAAAAAAAAAAAAGCTCATCAAAAACATTTAAGATATTAGCTTGTCGTTTTGTTGAATTAAATTTCTCTTAAATTAAGAAAAACTTTTAGCTTATGTAATAGAAATTCATTTCAAAAAAGGTCATTCATTTAAATTTACTTCAATTTTTTGCTTCGAATTTAATATTCCAATAAGTTTTTCTCAAATTTTCAAAAACGTTTACGAGTTAAAAAACTTATTCAAAAAATACAGAGGAGCAAAAAATAAAAAAGGTCATTCATTTAAATTTGTTTAAATAAGTTTTTCGGAAATTTTCAAAAACGTCATATAGTTGAACTTGCTAAAATTTTCATATTTCAATAAGTTTTTATTAAGTTTTGCAAAACGTTTAAAATTTAAGATTGAAAAACTACAGTAGAGCAAACAAAAAAGGTCGCTTATATTGAGGAGCGAAAAAAATAAAAAAAAATAAAACGGTCATTCATTTAAATTTGTTGCAATCTTAATATTAAAATTTTGGAAAACGATTACGATTTAAGCTTGGGAAAATCCAGAGGAGCAAAAAATAAAAAGCCATTCATTTCTCAAATTTTGAAATACGTTTAAGAGTCATTCATTTTTCAAATTTTGAAAAACGTTTAAGATTTAAGCTTGAAAAACTTTGAATTTGCTTAAATTTTACTACTTCAATAAGTTTTGCTTTCATTTTGAAAAACCTTCCGCTTGTGTAATAGACACTCAATTTTTTTAATATATCCTTATTGTTATTTATATACTATACGAGATTTATATTTGGTTTATACATTAAGTGAATAATTACTTTCTATGAAGATAAAAAATAATTGTTCTATAACTTCAGAGTGGGAAGAAATTAACTTTCTATAAATTAATTTTTTATAAACATTAAATGTTTGAAAGGACAATTGTATAAAAATATTTTTTACCAATACAAAATCGATTCTTCTGCTCCTTAATTTACAAACGCTAAATTATTAACGATTAAAATCTGTAAATATTATTAGAGTAGAAAATCATTCGGTGGGAATTGTCATTATCATTATCAGTACTGTTATTTCCTTACATCTGGCAGTTCTAAAATCAATAACACAAACACCACATCTTCAAAATAAGTGAATAATTTCAAATATAAGAAAAGTAGTTAAAAATATTAAAGAAAATAATAAATAATAAACAAACTAGTAATTAGAAATTAAAATCTAAATCTACGCATCATCTGATAAAAGGATTTGTAATGGCAACACAAGAAAAACTAAAAGAAACTATATCATTTATGCAATGTCGTTAAAAAGGATAAAAATGTTTTTATCAAAATCATGTTTTATAAAAGTTTCTTCTAAACTAATACAGAATCGCATCAAAATTATAATTTCTTACCAAAAAAATGTATCGATCAAATTGTTTATTTGCTTTTGAGTAATAAGCGCCTCAGTAACCTACTAACGCTTTCCAAAAGAAGTCAGTATAGGATTAAAAAGTAAAAAGAGAAAAGAGTAGAGAATTATACTTCCAAAATTTAGACTTTAAGTATGGAACAACTGATTATTACTCGGAATAATTATAATTGCATATAAAAGATTTTTGAAAAAAAAATCAAAATTACTTTTTATCTAATAATATTGTTTGTGTTGTATCTGTATGACCAAAAATTATTAATATTATTTTATTTCTTTACAGATTCGTTTTAAAAATGTTTATTCCAAATAATAAATTATAATAAAATGGAGGTGGTGATTGAAAAAGAAAACCATATAAGAAAGGAAAAAGTTACTGAACGTTAAAAAATATAAATATGAATCTCTGTACCAAAAAAAGGTAGAGCTCATTGGTTATGAACAATTATAAAACGTGCAACTATAACTGGCTGGGACTATTACGCTATAAATAGGAGGATCAAAAAACCCAATATGCATGAAAAAAAGGTAAAGTATATTTAAAAAATTTATTTTACATATACATAGCTAATAATAAATATTTTATTCTGAAGGAGTATTATTGTGTTGGAACAAATTGGGCAAATGTATAAGATGCTGGTCGACAAAATATATATGATTGACATATATAAAAATAAATAATTACCAAAAGCACCTACTAACCATTTAATAAAATTTTGCACAAAATTATTTGGCGCTGGTATAAGCTTGGAGAAGCAATATTCATGATAAATGATGTAAGTAATTCATGGTATTGTTGAAGAATTGACCATTATCAGGCATTGAATGGTACATATACACACATGATACACTTTTTCTAAAATAATGAAAATGAAGAGCTGATGCGTATGTTTTTCGGTGAGTTGTGTGCATAAATGACATCTTTATTTTGATTATTCTTTTTGATTTTTATTATCCGCAGATGCTTCACCTTACCTTATACTTAAGAATGAAGATGATATGATGCTGATATCCAAGATGGCAGAATAATTAATACACGGTTATGCAAAAGTCGTAAGTAAAAAATTGGAACATTCGCTAAAATTTGGTTTTGTGGAAATATTAATATTTTAATGAGTTTCTTGAACGTTTTTAAAAACGTTTAAGATTGAAGCTTGAAAATCAATAGAGGAGCAAAAAAATTTTAGTTTAAAGTTTAAAATTTGAATAAGATTTTCTCAAATAGTGGAAAACATATACTTTGAAAACAAAGTGAGGAGCAAAAAAAAAAAAAAAAAAAAAAAAAAAAAAAGGTCCTCACTTTTGAAAATGGTGGCTTTGCGAAAAGTGAGGAGCAAAACAAACGGTCATCAATTCACATATGCTGAAATCTTAAGAAAATTTTGGCTGAAATTTTCAAAAACCTTTCTGATTTACTCTTTCAAACAAAGTGAGGAGCAAAAAAAAAAAAAGGTACTCAATTCAAATTTGCAGAAATTTTAAGAAAATTTTCAAAACCTTGCCGATTTAAACTTCGAAAAAAAGTGCGGAGCAAACAAAAGGTCATCAAGTGTGAAAATGGTGCAAAACATTTAAGATTTAGCTTGCCGTTTTGTTAAAATTCTAATAACTTTTTCTTAAATTTTAAAAACTATTTCAATTTGCTCCAAATTTAAGAAATTTTTGCTGAAAAAAAAGAGGGCATCAAAATTGAAAATGGTGGAAAACATTTAAGATTTTAGCTTGTCCTTTTGTTAAATTCTATTAAAATTTTTAAATTCTAACAACTTTTTCTTAAATTTTGAAATTTTGAAAGACATTCAATATTCATTCCATACAATACATTCATTTTTTCAAATTTACCAAAAAACATTTCAGATTTAAGCTTGTCCTTTAGTTGAATTTTGTTAAAATGTTAATAAGTTTCTCTTAAATTTTGAAAAACGTTTGGCTTATGTAATAGACATTCAATAGACAAATACAGAGGAGCAAAAACTAAAAAAGCTCATTTATTTATATTGGCTTCTGCTTAAATTTTTGTATTTCAACAACTTTCTGTTCAATTTTGAAAAACGATTGGCTTATGTAATAGACATTCAATACTTTTGTACATCCTTATTGTTAATTATATCCTATACGGGATTCATATTTGGTTTTCGATTATCTGTTAAACTACTTCTAAAAACAAAAATAAATACCACATCTTCAAAATAAGTGAATAATTTCAAATATAAGAAAAAGTAGTTAAAAATATTAAAGAAAATAATAAATAATAAACAAACTAGTAATTACAAATTAAAATCTAAATCTGCACATTATCTGATAGAAGGATTTGTAATAGCAACACAAGGAAAACTGAAATTCAACAAGTAAATGCATATTTAATATCATTTGTAAGATGTAGTCAAAATGCAAAAATTCTTTTTATTAATATCATCATGATTTATAAGAATTTCTTCTAAACTAATATGGAATCGCATCACAATTATATTTTCTTACTAAAAAAATGTATCGATTAAATTGTTTTGTTTGCTTTTGAGTAATAAGTTTTCCTCGGTAACCTACTAACGCTGATAACATTCACCTTAATATTAACTATTTTTACATGTTCCAAAAAGTAGTCAGTATGAGATTAAAAAGTGAAAAGAGAAAAGACTAGAGAAATAGGATTCAAGATTTTATACTATAAATATGGAACTTGAAACTTCACTCTAAACTGTAGTCTGGCATTTCATTCAACTCATTCAAATTCAAAATTACTTTTTATCTAATAATAGTGTTTGTGTTATATGTATGTGAACAGAAATTATTTATATTATTTTATTTCTTTGCAGATTCGTTTTAAAATTGTTTATTCAAAAAACCAAATAATTAATTATAATCAAATGGAGGTGGTGATTGAAAAAGAAAACCATATAAGAAAGGAAAAAGTTACTGAACGTTAAAAAATATAAATATGAATCTCTGTACCAAAAAAAGGTAGAGCTCATTGGTTATGAACAATTATAAAACGTGCAACTATAATTGGCTGGGACTATTACGCTATAAATAGGAGGATCAAAAAACCCAATATGGATGGAAAAAAGGTAAAGTATATTTAAAAAATTTATTTTACATATACATAGCTAATAATAATAAATATTTTATTCTGAAGGAGTATTATTGTGTTGGAACAAATTGGGCTAATGTATAAGATGCTGGTCGACAAAATATATATGATTGACATATATAAAGAATAAATAATTACCAAAAGCACCTACTAACCATTTAATAAAATTTTGCACAAAATTATTTGGCGCTGGTATAAGCTTGGAGAAGCAATATTCATGATAAATGATGTAAGTAATTCATGGTATTGTTGAAGAATTGACCATTATCAGGCATTGAATGGTACATATACACACATGATACACTTTTTCTAAAATAATGAAAATGAAGAGCTGATGCGTCTGTTATACGGTGAGTTATGTGCATAAATGATATCTTTATTTAGATTATTCTTTTTGATTTTTATTATCCGCAGATGCTTCACCTTACCTTATACTTACAAATGAAGATGATATGATGCTGATATCTAAGATGGCAGAATGCAACACGGTTATGCAAAAATCGTAAGTAAAAAATTGGAACATTCGCTAAAATTTGGTTTTGTGGAAATATTAATATTTCAATAAGTTTCTCGAACGTTTTTAAAAACGTTTAAGATTGAAGCTTGAAAAACAATAGAGAAGCCAAACAAAATTCTTTTTTCAAGTTTAAGATTTGAATAAGATTTTCTCAAATTGTGGAAAACATATACGATGTTAGCTTTGAAAAAAAGTGAGGAGCAAAAAAAAAAAAAAAAAAAAAAGGTCCTCATTTTTAAAAATGGTGAAAAACATTTAAGATTTTAGTATGATTTACGCTTTGCGAAAAGTGAGGACCAAAAAAAAAAAGGTCCTCAATTTAAATTTGCTGAAAACTTAAGAAAATTTTGGCAGTTTTTACCTCTGAAAAAAAAAGGTCTTCAATTTTGAAAATGGTGCAAAAACATTTAAGATTTTAGCTTGACCTTTCCTTGAATTCTATAAAAATTTTTAAATTCTACTACCTTTTTCTTACATTTTGAAAACCATTTGGCTCATGTCAAAAACATGCAATATTCATTCAATACAAAAAAAAAAAAAGATCATTCATTTAAATTTGCTTCAATTTTATTAAGTTTTCCAAAATTTTTTAAAAACCTTCTCAATTTCCGCTTTGAAAAAAACTGAGGAGCAAAAAAAAAAAAAAAGCTCATCAAAAACATTTAAGATATTAGCTTGTCGTTTTGTTGAATTAAATTTCTCTTAAATTAAGAAAAACTTTTAGCTTATGTAATAGAAATTCATTTCAAAAAAGGTCATTCATTTAAATTTACTTCAATTTTTTGCTTCGAATTTAATATTCCAATAAGTTTTTCTCAAATTTTCAAAAACGTTTACGAGTTAAAAAACTTATTCAAAAAATACAGAGGAGCAAAAAATAAAAAAGGTCATTCATTTAAATTTGTTTAAATAAGTTTTTCGGAAATTTTCAAAAACGTCATATAGTTGAACTTGCTAAAATTTTCATATTTCAATAAGTTTTTATTAAGTTTTGCAAAACGTTTAAAATTTAAGATTGAAAAACTACAGTAGAGCAAACAAAAAAGGTCGCTTATATTGAGGAGCGAAAAAAAATAAAAAAAAAATAAAACGGTCATTCATTTAAATTTGTTGCAATCTTAATATTAAAATTTTGGAAAACGATTACGATTTAAGCTTGGGAAAATCCAGAGGAGCAAAAAATAAAAAGCCATTCATTTCTCAAATTTTAAAATACGTTTAAGAGTCATTCATTTTTCAAATTTTGAAAAACGTTTAAGATTTAAGCTTGAAAAACTTTGAATTTGCTTAAATTTTACTACTTCAATAAGTTTTGCTTTCATTTTGAAAAACCTTCCGCTTGTGTAATAGACACTCAATTTTTTTAATATATCCTTATTGTTATTTATATACTATACGAGATTTATATTTGGTTTATACATTAAGTGAATAATTACTTTCTATGAAGATAAAAAATAATTGTTCTATAACTTCAGAGTGGGAAGAAATTAACTTTCTATAAATTAATTTTTTTATAAACATTAAATGTTTGAAAGGACAATTGTATAAAAATATTTTTTACCAATACAAAATCGATTCTTCTGCTCCTTAATTTACAAACGCTAAATTATTAACGATTAAAATCTGTAAATATTATTAGAGTAGAAAATCATTCGGTGGGAATTGTCATTATCATTATCAGTACTGTTATTTCCTTACATCTGGCAGTTCTAAAATCAATAACACAAACACCACATCTTCAAAATAAGTGAATAATTTCAAATATAAGAAAAAGTAGTTAAAAATATTAAAGAAAATAATAAATAATAAACAAACTAGTAATTAGAAATTAAAATCTAAATCTACGCATCATCTGATAAAAGGATTTGTAATGGCAACACAAGAAAAACTAAAAGAAACTATATCATTTATGCAATGTCGTTAAAAAGGATAAAAATGTTTTTATCAAAATCATGTTTTATAAAAGTTTCTTCTAAACTAATACAGAATCGCATCAAAATTATAATTTCTTACCAAAAAAATGTATCGATCAAATTGTTTATTTGCTTTTGAGTAATAAGCGCCTCAGTAACCTACTAACGCTTTCCAAAAGAAGTCAGTATAGGATTAAAAAGTAAAAAGAGAAAAGAGTAGAGAATTATACTTCCAAAATTTAGACTTTAAGTATGGAACAACTGATTATTACTCGGAATAATTATAATTGCATATAAAAGATTTTTGAAAAAAAAATCAAAATTACTTTTTATCTAATAATATTGTTTGTGTTGTATCTGTATGACCAAAAATTATTAATATTATTTTATTTCTTTACAGATTCGTTTTAAAAATGTTTATTCCAAATAATAAATTATAATAAAATGGAGGTGGTGATTGAAAAAGAAAACCATATAAGAAAGGAAAAAGTTACTGAACGTTAAAAAATATAAATATGAATCTCTGTACCAAAAAAAGGTAGAGCTCATTGGTTATGAACAATTATAAAACGTGCAACTATAACTGGCTGGGACTATTACGCTATAAATAGGAGGATCAAAAAACCCAATATGCATGAAAAAAAGGTAAAGTATATTTAAAAAATTTATTTTACATATACATAGCTAATAATAAATATTTTATTCTGAAGGAGTATTATTGTGTTGGAACAAATTGGGCAAATGTATAAGATGCTGGTCGACAAAATATATATGATTGACATATATAAAAAATAAATAATTACCAAAAGCACCTACTAACCATTTAATAAAATTTTGCACAAAATTATTTGGCGCTGGTATAAGCTTGGAGAAGCAATATTCATGATAAATGATGTAAGTAATTCATGGTATTGTTGAAGAATTGACCATTATCAGGCATTGAATGGTACATATACACACATGATACACTTTTTCTAAAATAATGAAAATGAAGAGCTGATGCGTATGTTTTTCGGTGAGTTGTGTGCATAAATGACATCTTTATTTTGATTATTCTTTTTGATTTTTATTATCCGCAGATGCTTCACCTTACCTTATACTTAAGAATGAAGATGATATGATGCTGATATCCAAGATGGCAGAATAATTAATACACGGTTATGCAAAAGTCGTAAGTAAAAAATTGGAACATTCGCTAAAATTTGGTTTTGTGGAAATATTAATATTTTAATGAGTTTCTTGAACGTTTTTAAAAACGTTTAAGATTGAAGCTTGAAAATCAATAGAGGAGCAAAAAAATTTTAGTTTAAAGTTTAAAATTTGAATAAGATTTTCTCAAATAGTGGAAAACATATACTTTGAAAACAAAGTGAGGAGCAAAAAAAAAAAAAAAAAAAAAAAAAAAAAAAAAGGTCCTCACTTTTGAAAATGGTGGCTTTGCGAAAAGTGAGGAGCAAAACAAACGGTCATCAATTCACATATGCTGAAATCTTAAGAAAATTTTGGCTGAAATTTTCAAAAACCTTTCTGATTTACTCTTTCAAACAAAGTGAGGAGCAAAAAAAAAAAAAGGTACTCAATTCAAATTTGCAGAAATTTTAAGAAAATTTTCAAAACCTTGCCGATTTAAACTTCGAAAAAAAGTGCGGAGCAAACAAAAGGTCATCAAGTGTGAAAATGGTGCAAAACATTTAAGATTTAGCTTGCCGTTTTGTTAAAATTCTAATAACTTTTTCTTAAATTTTAAAAACTATTTCAATTTGCTCCAAATTTAAGAAATTTTTGCTGAAAAAAAAGAGGGCATCAAAATTGAAAATGGTGGAAAACATTTAAGATTTTAGCTTGTCCTTTTGTTAAATTCTATTAAAATTTTTAAATTCTAACAACTTTTTCTTAAATTTTGAAATTTTGAAAGACATTCAATATTCATTCCATACAATACATTCATTTTTTCAAATTTACCAAAAAACATTTCAGATTTAAGCTTGTCCTTTAGTTGAATTTTGTTAAAATGTTAATAAGTTTCTCTTAAATTTTGAAAAACGTTTGGCTTATGTAATAGACATTCAATAGACAAATACAGAGGAGCAAAAACTAAAAAAGCTCATTTATTTATATTGGCTTCTGCTTAAATTTTTGTATTTCAACAACTTTCTGTTCAATTTTGAAAAACGATTGGCTTATGTAATAGACATTCAATACTTTTGTACATCCTTATTGTTAATTATATCCTATACGGGATTCATATTTGGTTTTCGATTATCTGTTAAACTACTTCTAAAAACAAAAATAAATACCACATCTTCAAAATAAGTGAATAATTTCAAATATAAGAAAAAGTAGTTAAAAATATTAAAGAAAATAATAAATAATAAACAAACTAGTAATTACAAATTAAAATCTAAATCTGCACATTATCTGATAGAAGGATTTGTAATAGCAACACAAGGAAAACTGAAATTCAACAAGTAAATGCATATTTAATATCATTTGTAAGATGTAGTCAAAATGCAAAAATTCTTTTTATTAATATCATCATGATTTATAAGAATTTCTTCTAAACTAATATGGAATCGCATCACAATTATATTTTCTTACTAAAAAAATGTATCGATTAAATTGTTTTGTTTGCTTTTGAGTAATAAGTTTTCCTCGGTAACCTACTAACGCTGATAACATTCACCTTAATATTAACTATTTTTACATGTTCCAAAAAGTAGTCAGTATGAGATTAAAAAGTGAAAAGAGAAAAGACTAGAGAAATAGGATTCAAGATTTTATACTATAAATATGGAACTTGAAACTTCACTCTAAACTGTAGTCTGGCATTTCATTCAACTCATTCAAATTCAAAATTACTTTTTATCTAATAATAGTGTTTGTGTTATATGTATGTGAACAGAAATTATTTATATTATTTTATTTCTTTGCAGATTCGTTTTAAAATTGTTTATTCAAAAAACCAAATAATTAATTATAATCAAATGGAGGTGGTGATTGAAAAAGAAAACCATATAAGAAAGGAAAAAGTTACTGAACGTTAAAAAATATAAATATGAATCTCTGTACCAAAAAAAGGTAGAGCTCATTGGTTATGAACAATTATAAAACGTGCAACTATAATTGGCTGGGACTATTACGCTATAAATAGGAGGATCAAAAAACCCAATATGGATGGAAAAAAGGTAAAGTATATTTAAAAAATTTATTTTACATATACATAGCTAATAATAATAAATATTTTATTCTGAAGGAGTATTATTGTGTTGGAACAAATTGGGCTAATGTATAAGATGCTGGTCGACAAAATATATATGATTGACATATATAAAGAATAAATAATTACCAAAAGCACCTACTAACCATTTAATAAAATTTTGCACAAAATTATTTGGCGCTGGTATAAGCTTGGAGAAGCAATATTCATGATAAATGATGTAAGTAATTCATGGTATTGTTGAAGAATTGACCATTATCAGGCATTGAATGGTACATATACACACATGATACACTTTTTCTAAAATAATGAAAATGAAGAGCTGATGCGTCTGTTATACGGTGAGTTATGTGCATAAATGATATCTTTATTTAGATTATTCTTTTTGATTTTTATTATCCGCAGATGCTTCACCTTACCTTATACTTACAAATGAAGATGATATGATGCTGATATCTAAGATGGCAGAATGCAACACGGTTATGCAAAAATCGTAAGTAAAAAATTGGAACATTCGCTAAAATTTGGTTTTGTGGAAATATTAATATTTCAATAAGTTTCTCGAACGTTTTTAAAAACGTTTAAGATTGAAGCTTGAAAAACAATAGAGAAGCCAAACAAAATTCTTTTTTCAAGTTTAAGATTTGAATAAGATTTTCTCAAATTGTGGAAAACATATACGATGTTAGCTTTGAAAAAAAGTGAGGAGCAAAAAAAAAAAAAAAAAAAAAAGGTCCTCATTTTTAAAAATGGTGAAAAACATTTAAGATTTTAGTATGATTTACGCTTTGCGAAAAGTGAGGACCAAAAAAAAAAAGGTCCTCAATTTAAATTTGCTGAAAACTTAAGAAAATTTTGGCAGTTTTTACCTCTGAAAAAAAAGGTCTTCAATTTTGAAAATGGTGCAAAAACATTTAAGATTTTAGCTTGACCTTTCCTTGAATTCTATAAAAATTTTTAAATTCTACTACCTTTTTCTTACATTTTGAAAACCATTTGGCTCATGTCAAAAACATGCAATATTCATTCAATACAAAAAAAAAAAAAGATCATTCATTTAAATTTGCTTCAATTTTATTAAGTTTTCCAAAATTTTTTAAAAACCTTCTCAATTTCCGCTTTGAAAAAAACTGAGGAGCAAAAAAAAAAAAAAAAGCTCATCAAAAACATTTAAGATATTAGCTTGTCGTTTTGTTGAATTAAATTTCTCTTAAATTAAGAAAAACTTTTAGCTTATGTAATAGAAATTCATTTCAAAAAAGGTCATTCATTTAAATTTACTTCAATTTTTTGCTTCGAATTTAATATTCCAATAAGTTTTTCTCAAATTTTCAAAAACGTTTACGAGTTAAAAAACTTATTCAAAAAATACAGAGGAGCAAAAAATAAAAAGGTCATTAATGTAATAATTTTAAATAAGTTTTTCGGAAATTTTCAAAAACGTCATATAGTTGAACTTGCTAAAATTTTCATATTTCAATAAGTTTTTATTAAGTTTTGCAAAACGTTTAAAATTTAAGATTGAAAAACTACAGTAGAGCAAACAAAAAAGGTCGCTTATATTGAGGAGCGAAAAAAAATAAAAAAAAATAAAACGGTCATTCATTTAAATTTGTTGCAATCTTAATATTAAAATTTTGGAAAACGATTACGATTTAAGCTTGGGAAAATCCAGAGGAGCAAAAAATAAAAAGCCATTCATTTCTCAAATTTTAAAATACGTTTAAGAGTCATTCATTTTTCAAATTTTGAAAAACGTTTAAGATTTAAGCTTGAAAAACTTTGAATTTGCTTAAATTTTACTACTTCAATAAGTTTTGCTTTCATTTTGAAAAACCTTCCGCTTGTGTAATAGACACTCAATTTTTTTAATATATCCTTATTGTTATTTATATACTATACGAGATTTATATTTGGTTTATACATTAAGTGAATAATTACTTTCTATGAAGATAAAAAATAATTGTTCTATAACTTCAGAGTGGGAAGAAATTAACTTTCTATAAATTAATTTTTTTATAAACATTAAATGTTTGAAAGGACAATTGTATAAAAATATTTTTTACCAATACAAAATCGATTCTTCTGCTCCTTAATTTACAAACGCTAAATTATTAACGATTAAAATCTGTAAATATTATTAGAGTAGAAAATCATTCGGTGGGAATTGTCATTATCATTATCAGTACTGTTATTTCCTTACATCTGGCAGTTCTAAAATCAATAACACAAACACCACATCTTCAAAATAAGTGAATAATTTCAAATATAAGGAAAAAGTAGTTAAAAATATTAAAGAAAATAATAAATAATAAACAAACTAGTAATTAGAAATTAAAATCTAAATCTACGCATCATCTGATAAAAGGATTTGTAATGGCAACACAAGAAAAACTAAAAGAAACTATATCATTTATGCAATGTCGTTAAAAAGGATAAAAATGTTTTTATCAAAATCATGTTTTATAAAAGTTTCTTCTAAACTAATACAGAATCGCATCAAAATTATAATTTCTTACCAAAAAAATGTATCGATCAAATTGTTTATTTGCTTTTGAGTAATAAGCGCCTCAGTAACCTACTAACGCTTTCCAAAAGAAGTCAGTATAGGATTAAAAAGTAAAAAGAGAAAAGAGTAGAGAATTATACTTCCAAAATTTAGACTTTAAGTATGGAACAACTGATTATTACTCGGAATAATTATAATTGCATATAAAAGATTTTTGAAAAAAAATCAAAATTACTTTTTATCTAATAATATTGTTTGTGTTGTATCTGTATGACCAAAAATTATTAATATTATTTTATTTCTTTACAGATTCGTTTTAAAAATGTTTATTCCAAATAATAAATTATAATAAAATGGAGGTGGTGATTGAAAAAGAAAACCATATAAGAAAGGAAAAAGTTACTGAACGTTAAAAAATATAAATATGAATCTCTGTACCAAAAAAGGTAGAGCTCATTGGTTATGAACAATTATAAAACGTGCAACTATAACTGGCTGGGACTATTACGCTATAAATAGGAGGATCAAAAAACCCAATATGCATGAAAAAAGGTAAAGTATATTTAAAAAATTTATTTTACATATACATAGCTAATAATAAATATTTTATTCTGAAGGAGTATTATTGTGTTGGAACAAATTGGGCAAATGTATAAGATGCTGGTCGACAAAATATATATGATTGACATATATAAAAAATAAATAATTACCAAAAGCACCTACTAACCATTTAATAAAATTTTGCACAAAATTATTTGGCGCTGGTATAAGCTTGGAGAAGCAATATTCATGATAAATGATGTAAGTAATTCATGGTATTGTTGAAGAATTGACCATTATCAGGCATTGAATGGTACATATACACACATGATACACTTTTTCTAAAATAATGAAAATGAAGAGCTGATGCGTATGTTTTTCGGTGAGTTGTGTGCATAAATGACATCTTTATTTTGATTATTCTTTTTGATTTTTATTATCCGCAGATGCTTCACCTTACCTTATACTTAAGAATGAAGATGATATGATGCTGATATCCAAGATGGCAGAATAATTAATACACGGTTATGCAAAAGTCGTAAGTAAAAAATTGGAACATTCGCTAAAATTTGGTTTTGTGGAAATATTAATATTTTAATGAGTTTCTTGAACGTTTTTAAAAACGTTTAAGATTGAAGCTTGAAAATCAATAGAGGAGCAAAAAAATTTTAGTTTAAAGTTTAAAATTTGAATAAGATTTTCTCAAATAGTGGAAAACATATACTTTGAAAACAAAGTGAGGAGCAAAAAAAAAAAAAAAAAAAAAAAAAAAAAAAAAAAGGTCCTCAATTTAAATTTGCTGAAATCTTCAGAAAATTGTGGTCGATGTCAAAAGTGAGGAGTAAAAAAAAAAAAAAAAAGGTCCTCAATTTAAATTTGCTGAAATCTTCAGAAAATTGTGGTCGATTTCAAAAGTGAGGAGCAAAAAAAAAAAAAAAAAAAAAAAAAAAAAAAAAAAAAGGTCCTCACTTTTGAAAATGGTGGCTTTGCGAAAAGTGAGGAGCAAAACAAACGGTCATCAATTCACATATGCTGAAATCTTAAGAAAATTTTGGCTGAAATTTTCAAAAACCTTTCTGATTTACTCTTTCAAACAAAGTGAGGAGCAAAAAAAAAAAAAAGGTACTCAATTCAAATTTGCAGAAATTTTAAGAAAATTTTCAAAACCTTGCCGATTTAAACTTCGAAAAAAAGTGCGGAGCAAACAAAAGGTCATCAAGTGTGAAAATGGTGCAAAACATTTAAGATTTAGCTTGCCGTTTTGTTAAAATTCTAATAACTTTTTCTTAAATTTTAAAAACTATTTCAATTTGCTCCAAATTTAAGAAATTTTTGCTGAAAAAAAAGAGGGCATCAAAATTGAAAATGGTGGAAAACATTTAAGATTTTAGCTTGTCCTTTTGTTAAATTCTATTAAAATTTTTAAATTCTAACAACTTTTTCTTAAATTTTGAAATTTTGAAAGACATTCAATATTCATTCCATACAATACATTCATTTTTTCAAATTTACCAAAAAACATTTCAGATTTAAGCTTGTCCTTTAGTTGAATTTTGTTAAAATGTTAATAAGTTTCTCTTAAATTTTGAAAAACGTTTGGCTTATGTAATAGACATTCAATAGACAAATACAGAGGAGCAAAAACTAAAAAAGCTCATTTATTTATATTGGCTTCTGCTTAAATTTTTGTATTTCAACAACTTTCTGTTCAATTTTGAAAAACGATTGGCTTATGTAATAGACATTCAATACTTTTGTACATCCTTATTGTTAATTATATCCTATACGGGATTCATATTTGGTTTTCGATTATCTGTTAAACTACTTCTAAAAACAAAAATAAATACCACATCTTCAAAATAAGTGAATAATTTCAAATATAAGAAAAAGTAGTTAAAAATATTAAAGAAAATAATAAATAATAAACAAACTAGTAATTACAAATTAAAATCTAAATCTGCACATTATCTGATAGAAGGATTTGTAATAGCAACACAAGGAAAACTGAAATTCAACAAGTAAATGCATATTTAATATCATTTGTAAGATGTAGTCAAAATGCAAAAATTCTTTTTATTAATATCATCATGATTTATAAGAATTTCTTCTAAACTAATATGGAATCGCATCACAATTATATTTTCTTACTAAAAAAATGTATCGATTAAATTGTTTTGTTTGCTTTTGAGTAATAAGTTTTCCTCGGTAACCTACTAACGCTGATAACATTCACCTTAATATTAACTATTTTTACATGTTCCAAAAAGTAGTCAGTATGAGATTAAAAAGTGAAAAGAGAAAAGACTAGAGAAATAGGATTCAAGATTTTATACTATAAATATGGAACTTGAAACTTCACTCTAAACTGTAGTCTGGCATTTCATTCAACTCATTCAAATTCAAAATTACTTTTTATCTAATAATAGTGTTTGTGTTATATGTATGTGAACAGAAATTATTTATATTATTTTATTTCTTTGCAGATTCGTTTTAAAATTGTTTATTCAAAAAACCAAATAATTAATTATAATCAAATGGAGGTGGTGATTGAAAAAGAAAACCATATAAGAAAGGAAAAAGTTACTGAACGTTAAAAAATATAAATATGAATCTCTGTACCAAAAAAAGGTAGAGCTCATTGGTTATGAACAATTATAAAACGTGCAACTATAATTGGCTGGGACTATTACGCTATAAATAGGAGGATCAAAAAACCCAATATGGATGGAAAAAAGGTAAAGTATATTTAAAAAATTTATTTTACATATACATAGCTAATAATAATAAATATTTTATTCTGAAGGAGTATTATTGTGTTGGAACAAATTGGGCTAATGTATAAGATGCTGGTCGACAAAATATATATGATTGACATATATAAAGAATAAATAATTACCAAAAGCACCTACTAACCATTTAATAAAATTTTGCACAAAATTATTTGGCGCTGGTATAAGCTTGGAGAAGCAATATTCATGATAAATGATGTAAGTAATTCATGTATGTTGAGATGACCATATCAGGCATTGAATGGTACAATGCACACGTGATACACTTTTTCTAAAATAATGAAAATGAAGAGCTGATGCGTATGTTTTTCGGTGAGTTGTGTGCATAAATGACATCTTTATTTTGATTATTCTTTTTGATTTTTATTATCCGCAGATGCTTCACCTTACCTTATACTTAAGAATGAAGATGATATGATGCTGATATCCAAGATGGCAGAATAATTAATACACGGTTATGCAAAAGTCGTAAGTAAAAAATTGGAACATTCGCTAAAATTTGGTTTTGTGGAAATATTAATATTTTAATGAGTTTCTTGAACGTTTTTAAAAACGTTTAAGATTGAAGCTTGAAAATCAATAGAGGAGCAAAAAAATTTTAGTTTAAAGTCCTCAATTTAAATTTGCTGAAATCTTCAGAAAATTGTGGTCGATTTCAAAAGTGAGGAGCAAAAAAAAAAAAAAAAAAAAAAAAAAAAAAAAAAAAGGTCCTCACTTTTGAAAATGGTGGCTTTGCGAAAAGTGAGGAGCAAAACAAACGGTCATCAATTCACATATGCTGAAATCTTAAGAAAATTTTGGCTGAAATTTTCAAAACCCTTTCTGATTTACTCTTTCAAACAAAGTGAGGAGCAAAAAAAAAAAAGGTACTCAATTCAAATTTGCAGAAATTTTAAGAAAATTTTCAAAACCTTGCCGATTTAAACTTCGAAAAAAAGTGCGGAGCAAACAAAAGGTCATCAAGTGTGAAAATGGTGCAAAACATTTAAGATTTAGCTTGCCGTTTTGTTAAAATTCTAATAACTTTTTCTTAAATTTTAAAAACTATTTCAATTTGCTCCAAATTTAAGAAATTTTTGCTGAAAAAAAAGAGGGCATCAAAATTGAAAATGGTGGAAAACATTTAAGATTTTAGCTTGTCCTTTTGTTAAATTCTATTAAAATTTTTAAATTCTAACAACTTTTTCTTAAATTTTGAAATTTTGAAAGACATTCAATATTCATTCCATACAATACATTCATTTTTTCAAATTTACCAAAAAACATTTCAGATTTAAGCTTGTCCTTTAGTTGAATTTTGTTAAAATGTTAATAAGTTTCTCTTAAATTTTGAAAAACGTTTGGCTTATGTAATAGACATTCAATAGACAAATACAGAGGAGCAAAAACTAAAAAAGCTCATTTATTTATATTGGCTTCTGCTTAAATTTTTGTATTTCAACAACTTTCTGTTCAATTTTGAAAAACGATTGGCTTATGTAATAGACATTCAATACTTTTGTACATCCTTATTGTTAATTATATCCTATACGGGATTCATATTTGGTTTTCGATTATCTGTTAAACTACTTCTAAAAACAAAAATAAATACCACATCTTCAAAATAAGTGAATAATTTCAAATATAAGAAAAAGTAGTTAAAAATATTAAAGAAAATAATAAATAATAAACAAACTAGTAATTACAAATTAAAATCTAAATCTGCACATTATCTGATAGAAGGATTTGTAATAGCAACACAAGGAAAACTGAAATTCAACAAGTAAATGCATATTTAATATCATTTGTAAGATGTAGTCAAAATGCAAAAATTCTTTTTATTAATATCATCATGATTTATAAGAATTTCTTCTAAACTAATATGGAATCGCATCACAATTATATTTTCTTACTAAAAAAATGTATCGATTAAATTGTTTTGTTTGCTTTTGAGTAATAAGTTTTCCTCGGTAACCTACTAACGCTGATAACATTCACCTTAATATTAACTATTTTTACATGTTCCAAAAAGTAGTCAGTATGAGATTAAAAAGTGAAAAGAGAAAAGACTAGAGAAATAGGATTCAAGATTTTATACTATAAATATGGAACTTGAAACTTCACTCTAAACTGTAGTCTGGCATTTCATTCAACTCATTCAAATTCAAAATTACTTTTTATCTAATAATAGTGTTTGTGTTATATGTATGTGAACAGAAATTATTTATATTATTTTATTTCTTTGCAGATTCGTTTTAAAATTGTTTATTCAAAAAACCAAATAATTAATTATAATCAAATGGAGGTGGTGATTGAAAAAGAAAACCATATAAGAAAGGAAAAAGTTACTGAACGTTAAAAAATATAAATATGAATCTCTGTACCAAAAAAAGGTAGAGCTCATTGGTTATGAACAATTATAAAACGTGCAACTATAATTGGCTGGGACTATTACGCTATAAATAGGAGGATCAAAAAACCCAATATGGATGGAAAAAAGGTAAAGTATATTTAAAAAATTTATTTTACATATACATAGCTAATAATAATAAATATTTTATTCTGAAGGAGTATTATTGTGTTGGAACAAATTGGGCTAATGTATAAGATGCTGGTCGACAAAATATATATGATTGACATATATAAAGAATAAATAATTACCAAAAGCACCTACTAACCATTTAATAAAATTTTGCACAAAATTATTTGGCGCTGGTATAAGCTTGGAGAAGCAATATTCATGATAAATGATGTGAGTAATTTATGGTATTGTTGAAGAATTGACCATTATCAGGCATTGAATGGTACATATGCACACGTGATACACTTTTTCTAAAATAACGAAAATGAAGAGCTGATGCGTCTGTTATACGGTGAGTTGTGTGCATAAATGATATCTTTATTTTGATTATTAGTTTTGATTTTTATTATCCGCAGATGCTTCACCTTACCTTATACTTACAAATGAAGATGATATGATGCTGATATCTAAGATGGCAGAATAATTAATACACGGTTATGCAAAAATCGTAAGTAAAAAATTGGAACATTCGCTAAAATTTGGTTTTGTGAAAATATTAATATTTCAAAAAGTTTCTCGAACATTTTTAAAAACGTTTAAGATTTAAGCTTGAAAAACAATAGAGAAGCCAAACAAAATTCTTTTTTCAAGTTTAAGTTTAAGATTTGAATAAGATTTTCTCAAATTGTGGAAAACATATACGATGTTAGCTTTGAAAAAAAGTGAGGAGCAAAAAAAAAAAAAAAAAAAAAAAAAAAAGTCCTCAATTTAAATTTGCTGAAATCTTCAGAAAATTGTGGTCGATTTCAAAAGCGAGGAGCAAAAAAAAAAAAAAAAAAAAAAGTCCTCATTTTTAAAAATGGTGAAAAACATTTAAGATTTTAGTATGATTTACGCTTTGCGAAAAGTGAGGACCAAAAAAAAAAAAGGTCCTCAATTTAAATTTGCTGAAAACTTAAGAAAATTTTGGCAGTTTTTACCTCTGAAAAAAGAGAGGAGCAAAAAAAAAAAAAAAAAAGGTCTTCAATTTTGAAAATGGTGCAAAGACATTTAAGATTTTAGCTTGACCTTTCCTTGAATTCTATAAAAATTTTTAAATTCTACTACCTTTTTCTTACATTTTGAAAACCATTTGGCTCATGTCAAACACATGCAATATTCATTCAATACAAAAAAAAAAAAGATCATTCATTTAAATTTGCTTCAATTTTATTAAGTTTTCCAAAATTTTTTTAAAAACCTTCTCAATTTCCGCTTTGAAAAAAACTGAGGAGCAAAAAAAAAAAAAAAAAAGCTCATCAAAAACATTTAAGATATTAGCTTGTCGTTTTGTTGAATTAAATTTCTCTTAAATTAAGAAAAACTTTTAGCTTATGTAATAGAAATTCATTTCAAAAAAGGTCATTCATTTAAATTTACTTCAATTTTTTGCTTCAAATTTAATATTCCAATAAGTTTTTCTCAAATTTTCAAAAACGTTTACGAGTTAAAAAACTTATTCAAAAAATACAGAGGAGCAAAAAATAAAAAAGGTCATTCATTTAAATTTGTTTAAATAAGTTTTTCGGAAATTTTCAAAAACGTCATATAGTTGAACTTGCTAAAATTTTCATATTTCAATAAGTTTTTATTAAGTTTTGCAAAACGTTTAAAATTTAAGATTGAAAAACTACAGTAGAGCAAACAAAAAAGGTCGCTTATATTGAGGAGCGAAAAAAAATAAAAAAAAATAAAACGGTCATTCATTTAAATTTGTTGCAATCTTAATATTAAAATTTTGGAAAACGATTACGATTTAAGCTTGGGAAAATCCAGAGAAGCAAAAAATAAAAAGCCATTCATTTCTCAAATTTTGAAATACGTTTAAGAGTCATTCATTTTTCAAATTTTGAAAAACGTTTAAGATTTAAGCTTGAAAAACTTTGAATTTGCTTAAATTTTACTACTTCAATAAGTTTTGCTTTCATTTTAAAAAACCTTCCGCTTGTGTAATAGACACTCAATTTTTTTAATATATCCTTATTGTTATTTATATACTATACGAGATTTATATTTGGTTTATACATTAAGTGAATAATTACTTTCTATGAAGATAAAAAATAATTGTTCTATAACTTCAGAGTGGGAAGAAATTAACTTTCTATAAATTAATTTTTTTATAAACATTAAATGTTTGAAAGGACAATTGTATAAAAATATTTTTTACCAATACAAAATCGATTCTTCTGCTCCTTAATTTACTAACGCTAAATTATTAACGATTAAAATCTGTAAATATTATTAGAGTAGAAAATCATTCGGTGGGAATTGTCATTATCATTATCAGTACTGTTATTTCCTTACATCTGGCAGTTCTAAAATCAATAACACAAACACCACATCTTCAAAATAAGTGAATAATTTCAAATATAAGAAAAAGTAGTTAAAAATATTAAAGAAAATAATAAATAACAATAAACAAACTAGTAATTACAAATTAAAATCTAAATCTACGCATCATCTGATAAAAGGATTTGTAATGGCAACACAAGAAAAACTAAAAGAAACTATATCATTTATGCAGTGTCGTCAAAAAGGATAAAAGTGTTTTTATCAAAATCATGTTTTATAAAAGTTTCTTCTAAACTAATACAGAATCGCATCAAAATTATAATTTCTTACCAAAAAAATGTATCGATTAAATTGTTTATTTGCTTTTGAGTAATAAGCGCCTCAGTAACCTACTAACGCTTTCCAAAAGAAGTCAGTATAGGATTAAAAAGTAAAAAGAGAAAAGAGTAGAGAATTATACTTCCAAAATTTAGACTTTAAGTATGGAACAACTGATTATTACTCGGAATAATTATAATTGCATATAAAAGATTTTTGAAAAAAAAATCAAAATTACTTTTTATCTAATAATATTGTTTGTGTTGTATCTGTATGACCAAAAATTATTAATATTATTTTATTTCTTTACAGATTCGTTTTAAAAATGTTTATTCCAAATAATAAATTATAATAAAATGGAGGTGGTGATTGAAAAAGAAAACCATATAAGAAAGGAAAAAGTTACTGAACGTTAAAAAATATAAATATGAATCTCTGTACCAAAACAAGGTAGAGCTCATTGGTTATGAACAATTATAAAACGTGCAACTATAACTGGCTGGGACTATTACGCTAAAAATAGGAGGATCAAAAAACCCAATATGGATGAAAAAAAGGTAAAGTATATTTAAAAAATTTATTTTACATATACATAGCTAATAATAATAAATATTTTATTCTGAAGGAGTATTATTGTGTTGGAACAAATTGGGCAAATGTATAAGATGCTGGTCGACAAAATATATATGATTGACATATATAAAAAATAAATAATTACCAAAAGCACCTACTAATCATTTAATAAAATTTTGCACAAAATTATTTGGCGCTGGTATTAGCTTGGAGAAGCAATATTCATGATAAATGATGTAAGTAATTCATGGTAGACACATGATACACTTTTTCTAAAATAATGAAAATGAAGAGCTGATGCGTATGTTTTTCGGTGAGTTGTGTGCATAAATGATATCTTTATTTTGATTATTCTTTTTGATTTTTATTATCCGCAGATGCTTATAATATAATATGATGCTGATAATTAAGATGACAGAAAAATTAATACACGGTTATGCATAAATCGTAAGTAAAAACATTGTGAAAACATATACGATTTCACATAGCTTTGAAACAAGGTCCTCAATTCAACTTTGCTGAAATTTTAAGAAAATTTTGGCAGATTTTACCTCTGAAAAAAAGTGAGGAGCAAAAAAAAAAAAAAAAAAAAAAAAAAAAAGTCCTCACTTGAAATTTACGGACATTTGAAGAAAATTATGGTCGATTTCAAAAGTGAGGAGCAAAAAAAAAAAAAAAAAAAAAAAAAAAAAAAGGTCCTCAATTTAAAATTGCGAAAAAATTACGAAAATTTTGCCCGTTTTCAAAAGTGAGAAGCAAAAATTTTAGAAAAACATTGCTGAATTCTACAAAAAATTTCAAAATTTTATTAACTTTTGCTTCAATTTTTACTCATGTAAAAGACATTCAATACCAACAAAGTTCATTTAATTTCTCAAATTTAGAAAAAACATTTAACATTTAAGCTCGTCATTTACTTAAATTTTCTTCAACTTTAATAACTTTTCTTCAATTTTTAAAAACAAATTTTTTAAACCCATACAAGATCGATTCTTCTGCTCGCTTAATTTACTAACGCTTAATTATTAACCACTAAAATCTACTACTATTATACTACAAAAATAGTATGATTTACGCTTTGCGAAAAGTGAGGAGCAAAACAAACGGTCATCAATTCACATTTGCTGAAATCTTAAGAAAATTTTGGCTGAATTTTCAAAAACCTTTCTGATTTACTCTTCAAACAAAGTGAGGAGCAAAAAAAAAAAAAAAGGTACTCAATTCAAATTGCAGAAATTTTAAGAAAATTTTCAAAACCTTGCCGATTTAAACTTCGAAAAAAAGTGCGAGCAAAAAAAGGTCATCAAGTGTGAAAATGGTGCAAAACATTTAAGATTTTAGCTTGCCGTTTTGTTAAAATTCTAATACTTTCTTAAATTTTAAAACTATTTCAATTTGCTCCAAATTTAAGAAATTTTTGCTGAAAAAAAAGAGGGCATCAAAATTAAATGGTGGAAAACATTAAGATTTAGCCTGTCCTTTGTTAAATTCTATTAAGATTTTAAATTCTAACAACTTTTTCTTAAATTTTGAAAATTTTGAAGACATCAATATTCATTCCATACAATACATTCATTTTTTCAAATTTACCAAAAAACATTTCAGATTTAAGCTTGTCCTTAGTTGAATTTGTTAAAATTTAATAAGTTTCTCTTAAATTTTTGAAAAACGTTGGCTTATGTAATAGACATTCAATAGACAAATACAGAGAGCAAAAACT